>SJYW01057250.1:87103-99347 GCA_006410735.1 Raphicerus campestris
CTCTTGTTTTTTTCAATGATCCAGAGGATGTTGGCAATTTGATCTCTGGTTCCTGTGTCTTTTCTAAAACCAGCTTGAACATCAGGAAGTTCACGGTTCACGTATTGCTGAAGCCTGGCTTGGAGAATTTTGAGCATTACTTTACTAGCATGTGAGATGAGTGCAGTTGTGCGGTAGTCTGAGCATTCTTTGGCCTTGCTTTTCTTTGGGATTGGAATGAAAACTGACCTTTTCCAGTCCTGTGGCCACTGCTGAGTTTTCCAAATTTGCTGGCATATTGAGGGCATCAATTACACAGCATCATCTTTCAGGATTTGAAATAGCTCCACTGGAATTCCATCACCTCCACTAGTTTTGTTTGTAGTGATGCTTTCTAAGGCCCACTTGACTTCACATTCCAGGATGTCTGCTTCTAGGTGAGTGATCACACCATCATGATTATCTTGGTCATGAAGATCTTTTTTGTACAGTTGTTCTATGTATTCTTGTCACTTCTTCTTAATATCTTCTGCTCCTGTTAGGTCCATACCATTTCTGTCCTTTATTGAGCCCACCTTTGCATGAAATGTTCCCTTGGTATCTCTAATTTTGTTGAAGAGATCTCTAGTCTTTCCCATTCTGTTGTTTTCCTCTATTTCTTTGCATTGATTGCTGAGGAAGGCTTTCTTATCTCTTCTTGCTATTCTTTGGAACTCTGCATTCAGATTCTTATATCTTTCCTTTTCTCCTTTGCTTTTTGCTTCTCTTCTTTTCACAGCTATTTGTAAGGCATAGTCAGACAGCCATTTTGCTTTTTTGCATTTCTTTTCCATGGGGATGGTCTTGATCCCTGTCTTCTGGATAATGTCACGAACCTCCATCCATAGTTCATCAGGCACTCTATTACATTACATAAATAAATTCAAAGTCATTACTTCTATATACTGTTATGACCAATTGGGCAGATCCATTTATAAATTTCGGGGCTCCTCAGGTGGCTTAGTGGTAAAGAAACTGTCAATTCAGGAGATGCAGGAGACATGGGTTCAGTCCCTGGGTCAAGAAGATCCCCTAGAGTTGGAAATGGCCACCCATTCCAGGATTCTTGCCAGAAAAATCCTATGAACAGAGACACTTAATAGTCTACAATCTAAAGGGCAGCAAAGAGTTGGACATGACTGAACACGTTCCGCCTCACATAAACACACACACTTAGAAATTTCATACTAAATGAAAGTACACATGGTGATGATTGAAGCTTAATGGCTAGAAAAGATGAAGAGGAATGCTGGAGAGCAAGCCATACATTTTGTATTTTTCCCAAATAAGATACTACTCACAGGTCAGGCCATAATAACTTGACTCCAACAATCTAATAATGCTGCTCAGACCCATTGTGTAAGGCAACACTTGTAGTGAACTCTACTGGCCCATACACCATTGCAAGAGAGATAGATAATTGTGAAATACAGACACATCCTTGGATAATTAAGCCCATAGTGAAACAGACCTAAAGTGAAACTTCACATTAAAAATCCTTCATTGATTACAGCACTCCCATGAGCTCTTCTTTTTTTTTTTTTTTAACAATGTAGCATTTTATTTTATTTTCTTAATTTTTCAGCTGTGCTGGGTCTTTGTTGCTGTGCGAGGGATGTCTCGAGTTGCGGTCCAGTGCTTCTCAGTGCAGTGGCTCCCCTTACGGTGAAGCACGGGCTCTGGGGCACGCAGGTTTCAGGAGCTGTGGTGCATGGGCTCAGTGATTGTGGCACATAGACTCTAAAGCTCAAGCATAATAGTTGAGGCACATGGGGTTAGTTGCCTTTCAGCATGTAGAACTTCCCAGACCAGGGATCAAACCCATGTCCCCTACATTGGCAAGCAAATTCTTAACCACTGGACCACTAGGAAAGTCCCATAAGCCCCTTTTCTGACTGATAAAATATCGTGATTCTTTTTCACCCTTCAAGATCAATGTTCAATAATCCCTGAGGATTCTTATGATTTTTCCTTTCACAATCTACAGTTTACAAGTCTGTTTAGGAATGGCTAGGATGATGATTAGTGATATAAGTTTTTAGAAAAGTTGAAAGACAAAAAGGTCCCGGGTTCTCTTGTATTGAAGAGACTCTGGAACCTCATCATAAATTTATTTATTACAAAAATAGTAAGTTGCCTGCCCCTCTCAAGATGTCTCATCAAATATTACTTGATAAAGTCTTGGCATTCCAATATTTTTAAGTCTGTTGATGCATGCATGCATACCAAGTCACTTCAGTCATGTCTGACTCTTCGCAACCCTATGGACTGTAAACCACCAGGCTCCTCTGTCCAAGGGGATTCTCCGGGCAAGAATACTGGAGCAGGTTGTCATTTCCTATTCCAGGGGATCTTCCCCACCCAGGGGTCAAACCTATGTCTCACTATGCATTGCAGGTGGATTCTTTGCCACTAGTGCCACTTGGGAAGCCCAAGTTTGTTGATACCATCTTCTGTAATACACAAAGGAAGTTCAGCCCTTTCAGCTTCATATTTTTGAGCCCATATTACAGTGAACTCATCAGGTAAGCTGTTAGATATCTTAGTTCATCAAACTTAAAGACAATCCAAAATCTTTGCTTTAGAGGGCTAATATCAACAAATGTGGTTTGATTCAACATTTTATGTCCTTCAACCTTGACTCCGCATTCATATAATTCACTTCTACAATTATTTCCAAGTATTCTATCTATGTAAACTGACTAGATCATGCAACTCTTTTGGTATATATCATGCTTTCTATGGGTCTTACTTTGAATTTTTTGCTTTGGAGCCAGCTGAGCCTTGAATTGGGAACAGTGGTAAAAAGGAGATCTGTGAACTATGTCACATAAACTAAAGCTGAATTTTGTAAATTTTATTATATGTTGTCTATGGTTGCTTTTTGTACTACAACAGCAGAGTTGAGTAGTTAAGACAGAAATCATATGACCTATAAGCACAAAATAAGCACTGTGAAAATGTTAGTGGCTCAGTCATGTCCAACTATTTACACCTGCATGGACTGTAGCCCACCAAGCTCCTCTGTCCTTGGGCTCTTCCAGGCAAGAATACTGGAGTGGGTAGCCACTCCCTTCTCTGGGCCTTTATAGTGAAATAGGCCCAGAATATTTCTCATAGTAAAGGCCTAATCTCCAGGAGAAAAGGCATTGCCAGAATCTCATTCCAGCTGGGGATAGTGCTACATCTACTTTGGTCTTCCCATGTGGAGTTAGTGGTAAAGAATCCACCTGCCAGTGTAGGAGACTGCAAAGAATCAGACATGACCAACCAACTGAGCACAGTCTCTTTAGCCTTCTTGTCTAACCAAAGGTATATTGATGATGAGGTAGCAGGTAGCATAATAAGCAGAAGTTAGATCTTCAAGGAAATAAACCAGGAAACAAGGTGCCAAAGAAGGAAGTAGAAAGGAGAGGAGAGAACATGTTACACCACTAGAGAAGCATGAGTTCCTAGCCCTNCAGTGCAGTGGCTCCCCTTACGGTGAAGCACGGGCTCTGGGGCACGCAGGTTTCAGGAGCTGTGGTGCATGGGCTCAGTGATTGTGGCACATAGACTCTAAAGCTCAAGCATAATAGTTGAGGCACGTGGGGTTAGTTGCCTTTCAGCATGTAGAACTTCCCAGACCAGGGATCAAACCCATGTCCCCTACATTGGCAAGCAAATTCTTAACCACTGGACCACTAGGAAAGTCCCATAAGCCCCTTTTCTGACTGATAAAATATCGTGATTCCTTTTCACCCTTCAAGATCAATGTTCAATAATCCCTGAGGATTCTTATGATTTTTCCTTTCACAATCTACAGTTTACAAGTCTGTTTAGGAATGGCTAGGATGATGATTAGTGATATAAGTTTTTAGAAAAGTTGAAAGACAAAAAGGTCCCGGGTTCTCTTGTATTGAAGAGACTCTGGAACCTCATCATAAATTTATTTATTACAAAAATAGTAAGTTGCCTGCCCCTCTCAAGATGTCTCATCAAATATTACTTGATAAAGTCTTGGCATTCCAATATTCTTAAGTCTGTTGATGCATGCATGCATACCAAGTCACTTCAGTCATGTCTGACTCTTTGCAACCCTATGGACTGTAAACCACCAGGCTCCTCTGTCCAAGGGGATTCTCCGGGCAAGAATACTGGAGCAGGTTGTCATTTCCTATTCCAGGGGATCTTCCCCACCCAGGGGTCAAACCTATGTCTCACTATGCATTGCAGGCGGATTCTTTGCCACTAGCGCCACTTGGGAAGCCCAAGTTTATTGATACCATCTTCTGTAATACACAAAGGAAGTTCAGCCCTTTCAGCTTCATATTTTTGAGCCCATATTACAGTGAACTCATCAGGTAAGCTGTTAGATATCTTAGTTCATCAAACTTAAAGACTTAATCCAAAATCTTTGCTTTAGAGGGCTAATATCAACAAATGTGGTCTGATTCAACATTTTATGTCCTTCAACCTTGACTCCGCATTCATATAATTCACTTCTACAATTATTTCCAAGTATTCTATCTGTGTAAACTGACTAGATCATGCAACTCTTTTGGTATCTATCATGCTTTCTATGGGTCTTACTTTGAATTTCTTACTTTGAATTTTTTGCTTTGAAGCCAGCTGAGCCTTGAATTGGGAACAGTGGTAAAAAGGAGATCTGTGAACTATGTCACATAAACTAAAGCTGAATTTTGTAAATTTTATTATATGTTGTCTATGGTTGCTTTTTGTACTACAACAGCAGAGTTGAGTAGTTAAGACAGAAATCATATGACCTATAAGCACAAAATAAGCACTGTGAAAATGTTAGTGGCTCAGTCATGTCCAACTATTTACACCTGCATGGACTGTAGCCCACCAAGCTCCTCTGTCCTTGGGCTCTTCCAGGCAAGAATACTGGAGTGGGTAGCCACTCCCTTCTCTGGGCCTTTATAGTGAAATAGGCCCAGAATATTTCTCATAGTAAAGGCCTAATCTCCAGGAGAAAAGGCATTGCCGGAATCTCATTCCAGCTGGGGATAGTGCTACATCTACTTTGGTCTTCCCATGTGGAGTTAGTGGTAAAGAATCCACCTGCCAGTGTAGGAGACTGCAAAGAATCAGACATGACCAACCAACTGAGCACAGTCTCTTTAGCCTTCTTGTCTAACCAAAGGTATATTGATGATGAGGTAGCAGGTAGCATAATAAGCAGAAGTTAGATCTTCAAGGAAATAAACCAGGAAACAAGGTGCCAAAGAAGGAAGTAGAAAGGAGAGGAGAGAACATGTTACACCACTAGAGAAGCATGAGTTCCTAGCCCCAGTGAGTTCAAACAATGAGACTGAACTCTAAGATTATGTATGGCTCTTTTTCTCCCTGTGTCACGTGTTCAGTCACTTCAGTCATGTCCAACTCTTTGTGACCTATGGACTGTAGCCCATCAGGTTCCTCTGTCCAAGAGATTTCCTGGGCAGCAATATTGGAATGGATTGTCATTTCCTTCTCCAGGGGATCTTCCTGACCCATGGACTGAACCTGTATCTCCTCTCTCTCTTCAACATTGCAGGTGAATTATTACTGCTGAACTACCAGGGAAACCCCTTTCTTTTCCAGATTTTAGCAAAACTCAAACAGAATCCAGAATGGTAACTGTGAATTACTGCTGAAGTGAAGTCACTCAGTCATGTCCAACTCTTTGCAACCCCATGGACTGTAGCCTACTAGGATCCTCCAACCATGGGATTTTTCAAGCAAGGGTACTGGAGTGGGTTGCCATTTCCTTCTCCAGGGAATCTTCCCAACCCAGGGATCGAACCCAGGTCTTTTGCATTGCAAGCAGACACTTTACCATCTGAGCCACCAGGGAAGCCCAAACATGAACTCCTTCTCTGAGGATAATTTATGGAAGTCCAAATCAACAGAGATTTAAAAAGCACATAGGAAAAAAGAAAAAACAAGAACAGTCAAGTATTTTTAAGCCTATAACACATGTAGTTACAGCAAATTTTAAATGCAGATAAACTCAAATATTTTAATATAGAATTTCATATAACATCTCATTTGCCTCAGTTCCTATTATCCAAAATATTTCTGCCTTTCAGCAAAAAATTACAAGGCATGTCAAAAGGCAACAACAATCACAGCAAAATAATCTGAAAAGACAACATATGAATTATAAGCAGGAACCTCCCTGGTGGTCCACTGGATAAGATTTTGCCTTCTATTGCAAGGGATGCAGGTCTGATACCTAGTAGGGGAGCTAAGATTCCCTGTCTCATGCCCCCAAACCCAAAACATAAACAAGAAACAGTACTGTAACAAATTCGATAAAGGCTTTAAAAATGGTCCACATCAAAAAAATCCCTTTTTAAAAAAGGGATTATAACCAAACAGACAGGATACAAATGTTGAAATTATCACACAAGATATTAAAAATATCTGTTGTTCATATGTTAGTCATTCATTACCTTCATCTGCCATCTGTCCTTACCAAGAGCCTCATGATTTACCTATCCACTTCCAAACTGAACCTTTCCTATATGTGCTTTTAGAATGATAGTACTCATTTGTTTGTTTTGAAAGGGAAGAAACTCTTGAACTATATTTATGCTCTCAAACTCTAGGTTTCATGAGTAATTTTTTGCTCATGGATGTAATATTGTTTTATTTTAGAAGACTTAGTTTAGGAGATGGGTAAAGATGTGTGTGTGCTAAGTCGCTTCAATCCTGTCTGACTCTTGGCTACCCTATGGGCTGCAGCTCACCAGGCTCCTTTAAGCAAGAATTCTCCAAGAATATTGGAATTCTCCAATATTCACTGCAAGAATATTGCAGTGGATTGCCATTCCGTTTCCTCCTCCAGGGGATTTTTCCAACCCAGGGTCAAACCCGCATCTCCATTGAGTCGTGATGCCATCCAACCATCTCATCCTCTGTCATCCCCTTCTTCTCCTGCCTTCAGTCTTTCCCAGCATCAGCATCTTTACCATGAGCATCACCTATTTCAGAAGATGGGTTAAGATAGGAAATTCAAATTTATGTTAACATAGGTAAAATATTTAACAGTTGATCTTCATTACCAGCCAAGATACAAATCAGGTGGTGCTAATAATTTCTGCTTCTCTAAAGGACTTTGTCCTTTTAATATATAAAGAGCTTGATTTTGGCAACTTTCTCTGGAATACCATGTCTAATCCCAACTACCCAATCTTGTGGCACTCAGTTGCGAATATAGTAAGACACATAGTATACAGCAGTAGCAAAATAAGACAGTAAAATAGAAAAGAGTTAAGAAGGATGAGTGAGAAAACAATAGTGATGATGATGAAGCCGCAACAAATAATAATTTTGAAACTAACTATAACCCCAGCCCCACAGGACAGCCCATAGACAGAGAGAAGATCACAAATATAATTTAGTGTACACATATTTGATATCTAAACAGTTTTAACTAAGATGATAACTTCCCAAATGCATTTTAAATATTTATCTTTACATATTAACCAACAAAAAGAAGGAAATGTATCTTATATGAACAATGTGAAATAGGAAAGATTCTTTTAGCTCGAATTTAATGCAGCACTAAACTAGCAAGCATGAAGCACATTTCAAGTCAAATTCAAAAACCACAGGGTAGTAAATTCAGTCACTGGGGGATTCATGTTCACGCTTGTGAAAATCCAAATAGAAATCCTTTACTATTCCATTAAGGGCTGCTATAAAATTCATATTGTGGTCCCCAGGATGGAGAAAACTTTATTTTCTTAAAAAAAAAAATACATTTTACTTAAAATTGTTTTGCTTTTCTTTCCTATGCTTATTTTAAAAATGTCTTTATTTTCTGATTAGAATTCACTGAGAAATTGATATAGTTGATCATTTTCATGTCTTTTTCTCTGATATATCATTTTCCATCTACATCTGTCACTATTTAGTTAGCAGCAATGATTCATTTACTTTTTCTGTGCCTCAGGGTTTTCTTGAGATTTCTTTTGCAACATTTAAATTTCAGTTTAATATCCTGCTATTTTGGAGTAAGAAAAAACATTATTTGTGCTGTTTCAAAGTAGTTTGAAATTTTTTCATAAAAGACTAGAGTTTCATCATCATTATTTGCACAGAAAATTTCCTTGTAGCCAGTAAAAATAAGCTTTTGCTTTTCATGTTGAAATGTAAACTATTATTTAATATGTTGTTGTTGTTCAGCTGTTAAGTCATGTATGAATCTTTGCAAGTCCACGGACTGCAGCATGCCAGGCTTTCCTGTCCTTCACTATCTCCTGGAGTTTGAGCAAATTCATGTCCATTGACTCGGTGATGCCATACAGTATTCACATCCTCTGTCACCCTCTTCTCCTCCTTTCCTCAATCTTTCCCAGCACCAGGGTCTTTTCCAGTGAGTCAGTTCTTTTCATCAGGTGTCCAAAATATTGGTTCAGCTTCAGCATCAATCCTTCCAACGAACATTCAAGGTGAGTTTTGTTTAGGAGTGACTGATTTGATCTCCTTGCTGTCCAAGGGACTTTCAAGAGTCTTCTCCAGCACCACAATTTGAAAGCATCTGTTCTTCAGTGCTCAGCCTTCTTTATGACCCAATTCTCACATCCCTGTATGACTACTGGAAAAACTATAGCTTTGGCTATATGGACATTTGTTGGCAAAATGATGAGATGGTGACTGCAGCCATGAAATTAAAAGATGCTTACTCCTTGGAAGGAAAGTTATAACCAACCTAGATAGCATATTGAAAAGCAGGAACATTACTTTGCCATCAAAGGTCTGTCTAGTCAAGGCTATGGTTTTTCCAGTGGTCATATATGGATGTGAGAGTTGGACTGTGAAGAAAGCTGAACACTGAAGAATCGATGCCTTTGAACTGTAGTGTTGTAGAAGACTCTTGAGAGTCCCCTGGACTGCAAGGAGATCCAACCAATCAATTCTGAAGGAGATCAGCCCTGGGATTTCTTTGGAAGGAATGATGCTAAAGCTGAAACTCCAGTACNAAGAATCGATGCCTTTGAACTGTAGTGTTGTAGAAGACTCTTGAGAGTCCCCTGGACTGCAAGGAGATCCAACCAATCAATTCTGAAGGAGATCAGCCCTGAGATTTCTTTGGAAGGAATAATGCTAAAGCTGAAACTCCAGTATTTGGCCACTTCATGCGAAGAGTTGACTCATTGGAAAAGAATCTGATGCTGGAAGGGATTAGGGGCAGGAGAAGGGGACGACAGCTGGATGGCATCACTGACTTGATGGACATGAGTTTGAGTGAACTCTGGGAGTTGGTGATGGACAGGGTGGCCTGGCGTGCTGCGATTCATGGGTAGCAAAGAGTCAGACATGACTGAGAGACTGAACTGAACTGAACTGAACTGAACTGAACTGAACTAGGTAGTGATAGCTTTTCTTCCAAGGAGCAAGGATTTTTTAATTTCATGGCTGTAGTCACCATCCACAGTGATTTTGGATCCCAAGAAAATAAAATTTGTCACTGTTTCTACTTTTTCCCACCCCATTATTTAATATATAATTCTTTAAAAGTCATTTCCTATTTAGTGATTTTTTTCATTCAATAAATAAAGATACCCTAAAAATGTGTGTACATCTGTGTTGCAGAATTTTTTTTGTTTGTTTTTATTTTTCATCTCAATTTATGATAAGTGATAATCCCTGAAAAAATCTGAAGGAAGGGTTTCAAGGTATTTCTCTTGTTTCTTTTACTTTGTTGACACTATTCTCCAGGATAAATTTCATTAAACTGTCCCTTACCTACCATCTCAAAACCTTCAAATATGAAAATAATGATGATAACAATAAAATGTGCTGATCTGGATATCTGTCCAATATAAGTACCATATATTTTGAAACCTAGTAGATAGCCATTGGAAATAGTTCTTAATATACAATGAGTTATTATTATTACCTCTTTCTAGATGTTAGCTTTAGATTGTTTTTGTCTAAGTTATCTTGGCCTGGCCCACAAGTAGAAAGTTGTATAAAAGAATAAAAGTTAAATGATTTTCAACTTCTCAACTAACCAGTAAGCAGCCTGAAATTGTCTAAAAATAAAATATGGTTTTATACCTACAGTGCACATGTCATCTATCTGAAAAGTTGTCAGTTGACAACTTAGAACATGTATTTTGTGTTTCATTATTTAAATTTGAAGTTTTTTGCTTCCACTTGTACTTTTTGACAAAAATTACACTAAATGCCATGCCTTGTAACCATATAATATTCTTTAAGATTTCTCTTTTTTTTAACTTGAAAGTAACTGATTAGCTAAAACTAAGCAAAACAAAATTTTAAAAAATATGATTTGTATATTTTATTGCAAAATGTGGCCATAAATTTAATTGTCCTTTCAAATGTTTACAACATATTTAAACATTTATAATATAAATTCTACCATCTAATAAATTAAAACTATTCCCAAGTTTTCATAAACATCTCCGAGATCCATCCTATTCATATCAGTGACAGAAATATGGGAACAGAGAGCCTTCCTATGCAAGAGAGGATGGATCCATGGAGATATTCCTGTGTCCTTGTCAGCACTTGTCAGTCACTTATGCAGGTTCAGACATATGATAATTGTTATATATCAAACCATAATGATAATTCTAATTTTTTGTTATTTTTAATATGGTTGTATATCCACAAGTTTGTAAGAAATAATACAGAGAAATTCCATGTGCTCATTTCTAAATTTCTACCTATTGATAACATCTTGCAAAACTATGGTACAGTATCACGACTGATGTTTGAACTGATTCAGTGAAGATATATTTCCACAATCACAAGGAGCCCTCGTTTTGCCCATTCACAGCCACCCATACTTCTTTAACACTCCCTACTCCACCTTAGCCTCTGACAACTTTCTATTCTCAATTTCTGGAATTGTATCATTTTAAGGTATTATATATATGTAATCAAACAGTATTTAACTTTGGGGATTTATTTTCACTCAAGCTGATCCTCTGGAAATTCATCAGATTGTCACATGCATTTGTTCCTTTTTGATTAATAGAAAGCTATGGTATATACGTACCAGAGTTTGTTTAATCATTAACCTATTGAAAGAAATTTGATTTGTTTTGGGTTTTTGAATTTTTTTTTTAATGAAGTCGCTCAGTCGTGTCTGACTTTTTGCGACCCCATGGACGTAGCCTACCAGGCTTCTACATCCATGGGATTCTCCAGGCAAGAATACTGGAGTGGGTTATGATTTCCTTCTCCAGGGGATCTTCCCAACCCAGGGATCGAACCCAGGTCGCCCACATTAGAGGCAGACGTTTTAATCTCTGAGCCACCAGGGAAGCCCCCATAATTATGAATAAAGTTATTATAAAATTTCACGTACAGATTTCTGTGTAAACAATGCAGAAGACACAGGTTCGACCCCTGGGTTGGGAAGATCCCCTGGAGAAGGAAATGACAACCCAATTTAGTATTCTTGCCAGGATAATACCATAGAGAGAGGAGCCTGGCAGGCTATAGTCCATGGGGTCACAAAGAGTAAGACATGAGTGAGCATGCATATATTTAATTGTATCAAGAAACTATCAAACTGTTTTGCAGAATGTCTGTGCATTTCACATTTCAATCAGCAATATATGAGGAATCTAGTTTCCTGTGTCCTTGTCAGCACTTGGTATTGTCCCTATGCTTTTATTTTAGCCATTCTAAAAGGTGTGCAGTGATATCCACTGTGATTTTAATTTGCATATATAACATTTAAAATGTTGAATATCTTATGCTCTTATTTACCATTATTTTGTCCTCTAGAGTGTTATATCTCTTTTGTCTTTTATCCATATTCTAATTAGATTCTTTTGGATTTTTTACTGTTCAGTTTTGGATGCTCGTTATATATTCTGGGTGCTAGTTTTTAGCAACATTTTCTCCCAGTTGTAGCTTGTATTTTCATATCCTCCAGGAGGATCAACCTGAGGAGCGGTGGCTACGCAGGAGCAGGAGGGCCTAGAGGAGCTATCCCACACTGAAGGTCAGGAAGGTGGTGGTAAGGAGATACCCCTTGTTCAAGGTAAGAAACAGCAGCTGTGCTTTGCTGGAGCAGCCATGAAAAGATACCCCATGCTCAAGGTAAGAAAAACCCAAGTAAGTTGGTAGGTGTTGCAAGAGGGCATCAGAGGGCAGACACACTGAAACCATACTCACAGAAAACTAGTCAGTCTGATCACACTAGGACCACAGCCTTGTCTAACTTAATGAAACCAAGACACGCCTGTGG
>SJYW01057250.1:104939-153061 GCA_006410735.1 Raphicerus campestris
ATTCTCCAAGCCAGGCTTCAGCAATACGTGAACCGTGAACTTCCTGACGTTCAAGCTGGTTTTAGAAAAGACAGAGGAACCAGAGATCAAATTGCCAACATCCGCTGGATCATGGAAAAGGCAAGAGAGTTCCAGAAAAACATCTATTTCTGCTTTCTTGACTACGCCAAAGCCTTTGACTGTGTGGATCACAATAAACTGTGGAAAATTCTGAAAGAGATGGGAATACCAGACCACCTGACCTGCCTCTTGAGAAATCTGTATGCAGGTCAGGAAGCAACAGTTAGAACTGGACATGGAACAACAGACTGGTTCCAAATAGGAAAAGGAGTACATCAAGGCTGTATATTGTCACCCTGCTTCGATTCATGGGGTCGCAAAGAGTCGGACACGACTGAGCGACTGAACTGAACTGAACTGAATTGAATATAATCTTTGAAGAATAAACATTTTAAATGTTCAAGAAATCCAAATTATCTATTTTCCCTTTTATAAATCATGCTTATGGTACCAAATTTAAGAAATTATTTGCCTGAACATTTTTCCTATGTTTATTTCTGTTACATATTTACAACTTATATTTAAACCTCTGATTCATTTTGAGTTAATTTTTGTATACTGATGCTGCTGCTGCTAAGACACTTCAGTCGTGTATGACTCTGTGCGACCCCATAGATGGCAGCCCACCAGGCTCTCCCATCCCTGGGATTCTCCAGGCAAGAATACTGGAGTGGGTTGCCATTTCCTTGTATAAAGCATAACATTTACTTCTTCTAGATTTTTGAACCTATTGTTTCATCTGTCTATATTACTCCTTTGACTTTATTCCTTTTTAATTTCTATTCATCTTTCAGGACTCAATTTTGGCAATCATTTCTTGGAAAACTTTTACAAGCATTTCTAAATCAGGATTAGATGCTACTTTATTTTAAATCTGCCAATATGCCCTCAAGCATAGCTTATATTATGCAATATTAATTATCCAGTTTACATGTATTCTTTATTGAGTGCAAGATATTTAAGGAAATGCAATCTTTTTACCTTGTTCACTTATCCCAGCTGCTTGACACAAAGTACTACTCAGTAAATATTTTTTTAATGAATAGCTGAATAAAGATTCATGCTTCTTACACAAATCAGAGTACAAATAGATATTGATGGCTGCCTGCTACTCCCAGATTTTACTAGTTCCAATTTTGCTCAGTCTTCACTATTAAAATCATTTCAAAATGTTTCAAAGCCTGTGCATAAATGATCAGGAGCCATCATAACAGTACAACACATCTTTAACATCTACCACTAAATTAAACTCACATGTTTTTCTAGGTTGCTGTACTGCCCTTTTTTGACTTTATCTAAGTAGCACCAAAATGAAGAGAGAAATTCGTAGCCATTGGATGACTTCTTCCTTCTTATCTTTTGTCTTTCCTTCAAATGTAAAAGATTTTTAGTATTAAAACTCAAAGCCATTTTGACATTTTGTCCGCAACTCCCCTAAATCTATTTCTTTCAAAGAAGCTTGAGAAAATTTAGTTAAACTTTTGACCAACTCCAATAGAATACTTATATCTATCAGGAGGTTGTTATTTTCCCTACTTTATGGCCATTCAGATAAATAGTAGAACATACAATTTACAGTTATTTTGAATAAGTTAATCTCTATTTTCTATATTTCACCTTTAAGTTAATGTATTCAGTTCAGTTCAGTCACTCAGTCATGTCCGACTTTTTGCGACCCCATGAATTGCAGCACACCAGGCCTCCCTGTCCATCACCAACTCCCAGAGTTCACTCAGACTCACGTCCATAGAGTCAGTGATGCCATCCAGCCATCTCATCCTCGGTCATCCCCTTCTCCTCCTGCCCCCAATCCCTCCCAGCATCAGGGTCTTTTCCAATGAGTCAACTCTTCACATGAAGTGGCCAAAGTACTGGAGTTTCAGCTTTGGCGTCATTCCTTCAAAAGAACACCCAGGGCTGATCTCCTTTAGGATGGACTGGTTGGATCTCCTTGCAGTCCAAGGGACTCTGAAGAGTCTTCTCCAACACTACAGTTCAAAAGCATCAATTCTTTGGCACTAAGCTTTCTTTACAGTCCAAATCTCACATCTATACATGACCATTCGAAGAACAATAGCCTTGACTAACTAGATGGACCTTTGTTGGCAAAGTAATGTCTCTGCTTTTCAAAATGCTATCTAGGTTGGTCATAACTTTTCTTCCAAGGATTAGAGCTTCTTTTTGCTTTAAGTGGCAGAAATTCTACTCAACAAGTTAAATTCAAATGGAATTTGTTGGTAAATATAATTGGAAAATTGAAGGACTGGCACTGGCTTTGTGAATTGGTGGTCCAGAGATCCAAAAGATGACACCAGCCATACCATTATCATCTCTCTCTCTCTTTTACTCTCCCTCTCAATGACTTGCCCAAGTTCACTTTACCTCCTTTTCACCTCCTTTTTAAATTCCTTTACTCTGTTCTGTGCTTAGTTGCTCAGCCATATCTGCCTCTCTGCGACCCCATGGACTGTAGTCTACCAGGCTCTTCTGTTCATGGGGATTCTCCAGGCAAGAATACTGGAACCAGTTGCCATGCCCTCCTCCAGTGGATCTTCCCCATCTAGGGACTGAATCCAGGTCTCTCAAATTACAGGAAGATTCTTTACTGTCTGAGTCACCAGGGAAGCCCTCCTTTTCCCTATCCGTTTTGTTTTTGACATGTTCTGCCCATAAGACCCCAAGATGAGTCTCAAAAATTATAAATGATATGCTTCTCATATTTCAGACAAAGAATTCTCTCTTTCCAATCTTAAAGCAGCAAGTTACATATTTCTTATATGTTACTGGTATTGTTTATATGGTTAGGTATTTTATGATCAGCCAATCTGGAGTCTCATGATTTTCTCAGCGACCTAAGCTAGGTGTTATAACAGTTACACATTGTCATCATTTGACCAGATCTAAATAGTCTTTAAAAAAAAAAAAAAAGGAAATTTCTGAACAGGAAATGATGTGCTGAGGCACAAGAAGGAAATGACTCTAACATAGCACCTTCTTTCACCAAATTCATATATATCAGTAAATTTGATTTTTCTATTTTAATAAGGTATCTAACTTCTTAAATCAATATATACATCTAAATCAAAATTAAAAAAAAATCCCCAAGACAGCAAAACATTGAAGTAAACATATACAAAGATTAATGTTAAAGAAAATTTCGAGTTGTATATTTATCCACAAGCAATTCTTTAGTTTCAAGTAGTGTATTAGTATCATGTTTATTAGTATTTTATTGATATATGTTTTTGATTAAACATAAAGTCGAATTAAGTTCTAGCTTTCAACATGCTAAATTACACAGTATTTTAGAATGGAATTTAAATAAGTAGACCTATCAAGATAATTTATTCTATTGTTCATTTAATTGAAAAGAAAATTGTCACCTCCAGAATTTCACATCAAACTGAAAATACATACTCTATTTTAATACTACTTAGAGTCTACATAGAATTCTCATTCCTATTACCTCAAATATTGATTAATTTATACAATATATTTCTCATCAATTGTATATAGGTTAGCTAACTACTAAAGATACAAGTAAATAACATTCCAGGTTAAACTATTTCAACAATTCAGAAAGGCAAACTTAAGATATTAATATTTTCAACATACTTTTGAACGCAGTCAACAGATTTTTTTTTCTATGTTATGCCCCTCAGAAAATTGATGGGCCTTACTTTCAACTCACTCCCTCCATTAAGAGATGTGTATAAGAGACAGTCTCCACCCAGAGCTCTTTTGAAGGTTAAAGAAAAACAAAAACAACATGGTGAAAAACAAAAACCCTANCGTTTGAACGCAGTCAACAGATTTTTTTTTTCTATGTTATGCCCCTCAGAAAATTGATGGGCCTTACTTTCAACTCACTCCCTCCATTAAGGCAATCAGTTGGACAAGATGATATCATTAAAAGTGAGAGACCCCCAAGTCCACGCCATAAACCTAAGAAAAGCCTCAGGTGCTGACAGATTTCCCATCGATTCTGAAGAAACCTGATTGCAGCAATTATTGCTAACATCAGAGAGTCTTTTCAGAATTTTTTAAGACCAGAATTATGTCCCAAGACATGAATACTCCCTTGATCCCATAATCCTTAAAAAGATGACAAGGTAAGGAACAATTGGCAGATTTTCATCCTCTTTTACTCTCCTGAATAGAGAGTACAAGATTGTTTCTAAGGTTTTAGCTACACACCTCAATGATATCATTCCTGTCCTCATACACTAAGATTAGGAAGGATTCACCCTGGGTAGCTCTAAGAAGATAATACCTGAAAAATATTTCCATCTAATCCATCAGTCACATCTCCCCCAAATCATCATACCAATGAATCAGTAACTGTTTCTTAAAGGAAATAAATAAATTTAATAAAAAGATATTGGGTGCTCTTGTCCACTCCATTAGGTTGATCTGCCCATAGAAAAGATTAAAATCTCTAATTTGCTCATTATGCTTCAATGCTCATCTTACTTCCAGCCAAATTACCACAGCTCTCCTGCCATCTGGTCATCATTCAACTGTTGTTTTCCTGGTGTCAGGGAAATTTTAAACACGTAGAAAAAAACGCCCAAAGGGATTTGGGAACGGTTAGTATTCATGCTAAATTCATTTCTTAGCTTTAAAAAAATTGGGTGGGAAGATTTGGAATGCTGACCACTACAATCCTTTTTATCATGAAGGTCTATGATATAATTTTAACCTGTAGTTTGGGTCAGAATTATTTATAAACTGATACATGTATCATGAATAAAATATTTTGATTTAAACACTAATCAAATACCTAGTGTTCAGTTATTTAATATTTTTAAGTTCATAACTAATTCTCTACTACTTACCATATCAGAGTAAGGCACTGGAGATAAAAAGCTGAATGAAACATGGTTGTACTTAGGAAGTAGTGAGGGTTATTTAAGCCATTACAATTGCATTAAAGGAGATGACAATTAAGCCCACAATTTTATGAAGAGGATACTTTTTATACCTGTTCCCTCAAAAATGAATGCCCTGGATCCCAGTCATCCATCTGCTTGGTTAATACAGAATCAGAAAACTCCATATAGAAATACTCTGTTGTAAATTCATTTCAAAAGTCACTCATTCATAATCCATAAGCCTGAGAGAGCTGACACTTTAATAACCCAATAATACAGTCAACTGTGTCAACCTGGTTTTGGTTTATGTACAGAATACACCACTCTCTGAGCAGACCTATTTAGGTATCTCCAACAGGGACTTTTTTAAGTAGTCATGTATGAGTGTGAGAGTTGGACCATAATGAAAGCCGAGAGCTGAAGAATTGGTGCTCTTGAACTGTGATGTTGGAGAAGACTCTTGAGAGTCCCTTGGACTACAAAGAGACCCATCCAGTCAATCCTAATGGAAATCAGTCCTAAATATTCATTGGAAGGACTGATGCTGAAGCTGAAACTCCAATACATTGGCCACCTGATGCAAAGAACTGCCTCACTGGAAAAGACCCTGATTCTGGGAAAAATCGAAGGCAGGAGGAGAAGGAGAGTACAGAGGATGAGCTGGTTGGGTAGCATCACCGACTTGATGGACAATGAGTTTGAGCAAGCTCCTGGAGTTGGTGATGGACTGGGAAGCCTGGGGAACTGCAATCCATGGGGTTGCAAAGAGTCAGACATGACTGAGCAATTGAACTGAACTTAGGATCTGAACAGAGACTTATACACATAGATTGAAAACCTTCATTTATTTGGGAAACATGTGTGTTCATTAGGTTTTATAACCATTTCTTTTCTACCCCATATTTCCTCTACGACAGTGAACAAATGAATTAAGACCTTTAAGGGGGATAAGATTTACATAAAAGACAAAGAACTAGAGTGCTAACTGAAACATCTGTATTAGAGACAAGGCCAAACATTTAGTAATTATTGAAAGAAATATAATTCTTCCTAGGTGGTCAGATGGTAAAGAATCTGCCTTCAGTGAAGGAGACCAGGGTTCAATCCCTAGATCAGGAAGATCCCCTGGAGAAGGAAATGGCTACCCACTTCTCTATTCTTGCCTGGAGATCACATGGATAGAGGAGTCAGACATGACTGAGGAGCTAACACAGTAATACACAGATGAAATATATGGGGCTTCCCAGGTGGTACTAGTGGTAAAGAACTTGCCTACTAGTGCAGGAAATGCAAGAGACAGGGATTCGGTCCTTGGATCAGGAAGATGCCCTGGAGAAGGGAATGGCAACCCACTCCAGTATTCATACCTGGAAAATCTCATGGACAGAGGAACCTGGCAGGCTATGGTCCACAGGGTCACAAAGAGTTGACACGACCAAAGTGACCTGGCACATATCCAAGCATGCAGAAGAAATGTATGCAAAAACCTGGTAACTGATAAGACGTGGCAACAGACTACTTGGGTTCAGCGCTCATTGAAGAATTTTTTTATTATGTATCTTTGCAACATACTCAAATAATCTGTTGAAACCTATGGATTTAGTCACTATTTTTTATTCTGTTGACTTCAATATCCTTTTGTTGTTGTTGCTCAGCTGCTCTGTCATGTCCAACTCTTTTGAACCACAGGGACTGTTATATAAGTTCCTCTGTCCATTTAATTTCCCACACAAGTATACTAGAGTGAGTTGCCATTTTCTTTTCCAGGGAATCTTCCTTTTCAGGGGTGGAACTCCTGTCTTCTGCATTAGCAGGCGCATTCTTTACCGCTGAGCCACCAGGGAAGACCTCTATGCAAATTTCATTTCTAAGTTCCAAACTGTCATTCTTGATTTCTTAACATTGAAATTTAGTGTTCAAAATTGACAGAATTATCTCCCTTGATGTCCTGTTCCCGAATCCCCCTACAAATATCTCTGCTTTGCCATATAATTTCTATGCTGATTTTAACAATATTTCATTCTCTAATTCTCTCACATCTGAAATAGATATTTTTACTCTCTATATCTAATTACCTCTCAAAGTAACTCCTACAATGATATCTTTCATATTTTTATACTTTGTATTAGTCATATTATCACCATTCTGATTGACATTACCATTATTTTTATATGTTACTAAAATAACTTCTTATTGAAACTACTAGCTTCTTAATATTATCTATTACTCATAAATTGAGGCCAAAGTCAAGTTTGTAAGGTCAGATAAAACCATATTTTTGCTCAAAAGTAGCCAGTGATATTCCACTAGATTTAAATTGCTATATAGGCTATTATTCTTAATACTTGTTACTAGCTACATTATATTGCCTTTTATTATGTATAGTGTTTATTTAATTTCCAGCACAGTGCTATGAGTTTGAATGTGTATTTATTTTTTTGTCAGTCTATTATTTAATTTATCATTTATTTTTTATTTCACTTTACAATGCTGTATTGGTTTTGTCATACACTGACATGAGTCCACCACGGGTGTACATGAGTTCCCAATCCTGAACCCCCCTCCCACCTCTCTCCCTCTATCATTTCTCTGGGTCATCCCAGTGCACCGGCCCCAAGAATCCTGTATCTTATATTGAACCTAGATTGGCTATTTATATTTTAATGATAGTTAGGGAGGATGATTAATTCTCCCATGGTCATATATTTATTTATACATTTAAAAATGTTTATTGAGCGTTTACTTGGTACTGGGTCCTGTGACTAGCACTGAGAGTTCAGATGTGTATAAGAGACAGGGGTTGCAAAGAGTCAGACATGACTGAGCAATTGAACTGAACTTAGGATCTGAACAGAGACTTATCCACATAGATTGAAAACCTTCATTTATTTGGGAAACATGTGTGTTCATTAGGTTTTATAACCATTTCTTTTCTACCCCATATTTCCTCTACGACAGTGAACAAATGAATTAAGACCTTTAAGTGGGATAAGATTTACATAAAAGACAAAGAACTAGAGTGCTAACTGAAACATCTGTATTAGAGACAAGGCCAAACATTTAGTAATTATTGAAAGAAATATAATTCTTCCTAGGTGGCTCAGATGGTAAAGAATCTGCCTTCAGTGAAGGAGACCAGGGTTCAATCCCTAGATCAGGAAGATCCCCTGGAGAAGGAAATGGCTACCCACTCCTCTATTCTTGCCTGGAGATCACATGGATAGAGGAGTCAGACATGACTGAGGAGCTAACACAGTAATACACAGATGAAATATATGGGGCTTCCCAGGTGGTACTAGTGGTCAAGAACTTGCCTACTAATGCAGGAAATGCAAGAGACAGGGATTCGGTCCTTGGATCAGGAAGATGCCCTGGAGAAGGGAATGGCAACCCACTCCAGTATTCATACCTGGAAAATCTCATGGACAGAGGAACCTGGCAGGCTATGGTCCACAGGGTCACAAAGAGTTGACACAACCAAAGTGACCTGGCACATATCCAAGCATGCAGAAGAAATGTGTGCAAAAACCTGGTGACCGATAAGACGTGGCAACAGACTACTTGAGTTCAGCGCTCATTGAAGAATTTTTTTCTTATGTATCTTTGCAACATACTCAAATAATCTGTTGAAACCTATGGATTTAGTCACTATTTTTTATTCTGTTGACTTCAATATCCTTTTGTTGTTGTTGCTCAGCTGCTCTGTCATGTCCAACTCTTTTGAACCACAGGGACTGTTATATAAGCTCCTCTGTCCATTTAATTTCCCACACAAGTATACTAGAGTGAGTTGCCATTTTCTTTTCCAGGGAATCATCCTTTTCAGGGATGGAACTCCTGTCTCCTGCATTAGCAGGCGCATTCTTTACCGCTGAGCCACCAGGGAAGACCTCTATGCAAATTTCATTTCTAAGTTCCAAACTGTCATTCTTGATTTCTTAACATTGAAATTTAGTGTTCAAAATTGACAGAATTATCTCCCTTGATGTCCTGTTTCCTAGTCCCTCTACAAATATCTCTGCTTTGCCATATAATTTCTATGCTGATTTTAACAATATTTCATTCTCTAATTCTCTCACATCTGAAATAGATATTTTTACTCTCTATATCTAATTACCTCTCAAAGTAACTCCTACAATGATATCTTTCAAATTTTTATACTTTGTATTAGTCATATTATCACCATTCTGATTGACATTACCATTATTTTTATATGTTACTAAAATAACTTCTTATTGAAACTACTAGCTTCTTAATATTATCTATTACTCATAAATTGAGGCCAAAGTCAAGTTCGTAAGGTCAGATAAAACCATACTTTTGCTCAAAAGTAGCCAGTGATATTCCACTAGATTTAAATTGCTATATAGGCTATTATTCTTAATACTTGTTACTAGCTACATTATATTGCCTTTTATTATGTATAGTGTTTATTTAATTTTCAGCACAGTGCTATGAATTTGAATGTGTATTTATTTTTTTGCCAGTCTATTATTTAATTTATCATTTATTTTTTATTTCACTTTACAATGCTGTATTGGTTTTGTCATACACTGACATGAGTCCACCAGGGGTGTACATGAGTTCCCAATCCTGAACCCCCCTCCCACCTCTCTCCCTATATCATTTCTCTGGGTCATCCCAGTGCACCGGCCCCAAGCATCCTGTATCTTGTATTGAACCTAGATTGGCTATTTATATTTTAATGATAGTTAGGGAGGATGATTAATTCTCCCATGGTCATATATTTATTTATACATTTAAAAATGTTTATTGAGTGTTTACTTGGTACTGGGTCCTGTGACTAGCACTGCGAGTTCAATAATAAAAAGAAAAATGTTCTTGCTTTTCTGGAACTTAAATTCTACTGAAGGAAGCAGCAAATGAGTAGGTGGCTATTAGCATAATTGATATTATGTTCGTCCCATATAGTTCCTCCTATACTTTCACTGATCCTACCTAGGACTGTACTGTGTAGTAAATCATTTCTCTGTCATCAAGGACATTGTAGTTAATAAATACTGTATGCGCTGATAGTCTCCAAACAAAGATGAAGACTTCTGTTGATATATTCTCAGTGTTCATGAGACTAGCTACCCACTCAAATTCTGGCTTCTTGACTGGAGGAGATGAATGAGTCATGCTTGAGGTTTTTCTCTGTGCATCATAGCTTGTAATATCTCTCTAGACCATAACCTAGGACAAAGGCAGGGCTTATCTCAAGTCATTATTTGTAGGATCACTGACCTCTGTTGTTTAACTTTCAGTATCTAAAAACTGTTGTTGAATAAAAATGGTGGTGGTTTAGTCTCTCAGTCATGCCCGATTCTTAGCAACCGCATGGACTGTAAGCCACCAGGCTCCTCTGTCCATGAGATTTCCCAGGCAAGATGTTGAAAAGTGTTGCCATTTCTTTTTCCAGGGTTTCTTCCTGACCCAGGGATCAAATTCATGGACCTATTTCTCCTTCTTTGCAAGCAGATTCTTTTACCACTGAGCTACCAATAAGGAGCCACAAATCAAAAAGTTAATAGTCTCTAAGCAAGATGACAAAACTATAACTTATAGTGCAATTTTTGAAATAAAAGACAAGTTTAAAAATCTTTACAGGCATAAAGAGCAACAGAAAGAGTAACCACATGGGTAAATTTCAAGGGATATTAACAGTACAGAAAAATATTACAGGAAACTCCACCCAGCACTCTTGTAATGGCCTATATGGGGAAAGAATCTAAAAAATAGTGGATATATGTATTTGTTTAATAGATCTTACTGAAACTAACACAAAATTGTAAATCAATTCTATTCCAATAAAAGCTTTTAAAAATAATTACAACTAAATAGTCATCAATCAAAAAGAAATAAAAATGGAACTAAAAAACTGAACTAAATTTAATAACAATATAGCACATAAAAACATGAGATTCAGCTATAGTAATTTTTATAAAGAAATTAATAGCTTTAGATAAATATACTGGAAATGTTTTAATAAATTTAAATGAAAGATGAAAGTATCTTTCATAAAGTTAGAATTGCAGTCTGAATGAAAAGAAATAAGATGGAGGAAAATATTAATAATAAATATAAACAATAAACTAAATAGGAAAATTATTATAGAGAAAATTAATGAGTTGACATTTTAAAAACTAATAAACCTGACATATTCTTCTCAAGACTGACCAAAAAGAAAATAAGAAAAGAAGTCAAGAAAAAAAATGAGGAACATATATAAAATATAACAGATGAAAAGTGGGTAGCAATACAGATATTGATACATTATGGCAATAAATGTAATAAGAAGATTTTTATGAAATGCATTTAATGACTTGAAAAACTGAACAAAATGTACAAATGTCTAGGCAAAAATAANTCAGGGTCTTTTCCAATGAGTCAACTCTTCACATGAAGTGGCCAAAGTACTGGAGTTTCAGCTTTGGCGTCATTCCTTCAAAAGAACACCCAGGGCTGATCTCCTTTAGGATGGACTGGTTGGATCTCCTTGCAGTCCAAGGGACTCTGAAGAGTCTTCTCCAACACTACAGTTCAAAAGCATCAATTCTTTGGCACTAAGCTTTCTTTACAGTCCAAATCTCACATCTATACATGACCATTCGAAGAACAATAGCCTTGACTAACTAGATGGACCTTTGTTGGCAAAGTAATGTCTCTGCTTTTCAAAATGCTATCTAGGTTGGTCATAACTTTTCTTCCAAGGATTAGAGCTTCTTTTTGCTTTAAGTGGCAGAAATTCTACTCAACAAGTTAAATTCAAATGGAATTTGTTGGTAAATATAATTGGAAAATTGAAGGACTGGCACTGGCTTTGTGAATTGGTGGTCCAGAGATCCAAAAGATGACACCAGCCATACCATTATCATCTCTCTCTCTCTTTTACTCTCCCTCTCAATGACTTGCCCAAGTTCACTTTACCTCCTTTTCACCTCCTTTTTAAATTCCTTTACTCTGTTCTGTGCTTAGTTGCTCAGCCATATCTGCCTCTCTGCGACCCCATGGACTGTAGTCTACCAGGCTCTTCTGTTCATGGGGATTCTCCAGGCAAGAATACTGGAACCAGTTGCCATGCCCTCCTCCAGTGGATCTTCCCCATCTAGGGACTGAATCCAGGTCTCTCAAATTACAGGAAGATTCTTTACTGTCTGAGTCACCAGGGAAGCCCTCCTTTTCCCTATCCGTTTTGTTTTTGACATGTTCTGCCCATAAGACCCCAAGATGAGTCTCAAAAATTATAAATGATATGCTTCTCATATTTCAGACAAAGAATTCTCTCTTTCCAATCTTAAAGCAGCAAGTTACATATTTCTTATATGTTACTGGTATTGTTTATATGGTTAGGTATTTTATGATCAGCCAATCTGGAGTCTCATGATTTTCTCAGCGACCTAAGCTAGGTGTTATAACAGTTACACATTGTCATCATTTGACCAGACCTAAATAGTCTTTAAAAAAAAAAAAAAAAAAGGAAATTTCTGAACAGGAAATGATGTGCTGAGGCACAAGAAGGAAATGACTCTAACATAGCACCTTCTTTCACCAAATTCATATATATCAGTAAATTTGATTTTTCTATTTTAATAAGGTATCTAACTTCTTAAATCAATATATACATCTAAATCAAAATTAAAAAAAAATCCCCAAGACAGCAAAACATTGAAGTAAACATATACAAAGATTAATGTTAAAGAAAATTTCGAGTTGTATATTTATCCACAAGCAATTCTTTAGTTTCAAGTAGTGTATTAGTATCATGTTTATTAGTATTTTATTGATATATGTTTTTGATTAAACATAAAGTCGAATTAAGTTCTAGCTTTCAACATGCTAAATTACACAGTATTTTAGAATGGAATTTAAATAAGTAGACCTATCAAGATAATTTATTCTATTGTTCATTTAATTGAAAAGAAAATTGTCACCTCCAGAATTTCACATCAAACTGAAAATACATACTCTATTTTAATACTACTTAGAGTCTACATAGAATTCTCATTCCTATTACCTCAAATATTGATTAATTTATACAATATATTTCTCATCAATTGTATATAGGTTAGCTAACTACTAAAGATACAAGTAAATAACATTCCAGGTTAAACTATTTCAACAATTCAGAAAGGCAAACTTAAGATATTAATATTTTCAACATACGTTTGAACGCAGTCAACAGATTTTTTTTTTCTATGTTATGCCCCTCAGAAAATTGATGGGCCTTACTTTCAACTCACTCCCTCCATTAAGGCAATCAGTTGGACAAGATGATATCATTAAAAGTGAGACACCCCAAGTCCATGCCATAAACCTAAGAAAAGCCTCAGGTGCTGACAGATTTCCCATCGATTCTTAAGGAACCTGATTGCAGCAATTATTGCTAACATCAGAGAGTCTTTTCAGAATTTTTTAAGACCAGAATTATGTCCCAAGACATGAATACTCCCTTGATCCCATAATCCTTAAAAAAGATGACAAGGTAAGGAACAATTGGCAGATTTTCATCCTCTTTTACTCTCCTGAATAGAGAGTACAAGATTGTTTCTAAGGTTTTAGCTACACACCTCAATGATATCATTCCTGTCCTCATACACTAAGATTAGGAAGGATTCACCCTGGGTAGCTCTAAGAAGATAATACCTGAAAAATATTTCCATCTAATCCATCAGTCACATCTCCCCCAAATCATCATACCAATGAATCAGTAACTGTTTCTTAAAGGAAATAAATAAATTTAATAAAAAGATATTGGGTGCTCTTGTCCACTCCATTAGGTTGATCTGCCCATAGAAAAGATTAAAATCTCTAATTTGCTCATTATGCTTCAATGCTCATCTTACTTCCAGCCAAATTACCACAGCTCTCCTGCCATCTGGTCATCATTCAACTGTTGTTTTCCTGGTGTCAGGGAAATTTTAAACACGTAGAAAAAAACGCCCAAAGGGATTTGGGAACGGTTAGTATTCATGCTAAACTCATTTCTTAGCTTTAAAAAAATTGGGTGGGAAGATTTGGAATGCTGACCACTACAATCCTTTTTATCATGAAGGTCTATGATATAATTTTAACCTGTAGTTTGGGTCAGAATTATTTATAAACTGATACATGTATCATGAATAAAATATTTTGATTTAAACACTAATCAAATACCTAGTGTTCAGTTATTTAATATTTTTAAGTTCATAACTAATTCTCTACTACTTACCATATCAGAGTAAGGCACTGGAGATAAAAAGCTGAATGAAACATGGTTGTACTTAGGAAGTAGTGAGGGTTATTTAAGCCATTACAATTGCATTAAAGGAGATGACAATTAAGCCCACAATTTTATGAAGAGGATACTTTTTATACCTGTTCCCTCAAAAATGAATGCCCTGGATCCCAGTCATCCATCTGCTTGGTTAATACAGAATCAGAAAACTCCATATATAAATACTCTGTTGTAAATTCATTTCAAAAGTCACTCATTCATAATCCATAAGCCTGAGAGAGCTGACACTTTAATAACCCAATAATACAGTCAACTGTGTCAATCTGGTTTTGGTTTATGTACAGAATACACCACTCTCTGAGCAGACCTATTTAGGTATCTCCAACAGGGACTTTTTTAAGTAGTCATGTATGAGTGTGAGAGTTGGACCATAATGAAAGCCGAGAGCTGAAGAATTGGTGCTCTTGAACTGTGATGTTGGAGAAGACTCTTGAGAGTCCCTTGGACTACAAAGAGACCCATCCAGTCAATCCTAATGGAAATCAGTCCTAAATATTCATTGGAAGGACTGATGCTGAAGCTGAAACTCCAATACATTGGCCACCTGATGCAAAGAACTGCCTCACTGGAAAAGACCCTGATTCTGGGAAAAATCGAAGGCAGGAGGAGAAGGAGAGTACAGAGGATGAGCTGGTTGGGTAGCATCACCGACTTGATGGACAATGAGTTTGAGCAAGCTCCTGGAGTTGGTGATGGACTGGGAAGCCTGGGGAGCTGCAATCCATGGGGTTGCAAAGAGTCAGACATGACTGAGCAATTGAACTGAACTTAGGATCTGAACAGAGACTTATACACATAGATTGAAAACCTTCATTTATTTGGGAAACATGTGTGTTCATTAGGTTTTATAACCATTTCTTTTCTACCCCATATTTCCTCTACGACAGTGAACAAATGAATTAAGACCTTTAAGGGGGATAAGATTTACATAAAAGACAAAGAACTAGAGTGCTAACTGAAACATCTGTATTAGAGACAAGGCCAAACATTTAGTAATTATTGAAAGAAATATAATTCTTCCTAGGTGGTCAGATGGTAAAGAATCTGCCTTCAGTGAAGGAGACCAGGGTTCAATCCCTAGATCAGGAAGATCCCCTGGAGAAGGAAATGGCTACCCACTTCTCTATTCTTGCCTGGAGATCACATGGATAGAGGAGTCAGACATGACTGAGGAGCTAACACAGTAATACACAGATGAAATATATGGGGCTTCCCAGGTGGTACTAGTGGTAAAGAACTTGCCTACTAGTGCAGGAAATGCAAGAGACAGGGATTCGGTCCTTGGATCAGGAAGATGCCCTGGAGAAGGGAATGGCAACCCACTCCAGTATTCATACCTGGAAAATCTCATGGACAGAGGAACCTGGCAGGCTATGGTCCACAGGGTCACAAAGAGTTGACACGACCAAAGTGACCTGGCACATATCCAAGCATGCAGAAGAAATGTATGCAAAAACCTGGTAACTGATAAGACGTGGCAACAGACTACTTGGGTTCAGCGCTCATTGAAGAATTTTTTTATTATGTATCTTTGCAACATACTCAAATAATCTGTTGAAACCTATGGATTTAGTCACTATTTTTTATTCTGTTGACTTCAATATCCTTTTGTTGTTGTTGCTCAGCTGCTCTGTCATGTCCAACTCTTTTGAACCACAGGGACTGTTATATAAGTTCCTCTGTCCATTTAATTTCCCACACAAGTATACTAGAGTGAGTTGCCATTTTCTTTTCCAGGGAATCTTCCTTTTCAGGGGTGGAACTCCTGTCTTCTGCATTAGCAGGCGCATTCTTTACCGCTGAGCCACCAGGGAAGACCTCTATGCAAATTTCATTTCTAAGTTCCAAACTGTCATTCTTGATTTCTTAACATTGAAATTTAGTGTTCAAAATTGACAGAATTATCTCCCTTGATGTCCTGTTTCCTAGTCCCTCTACAAATATCTCTGCTTTGCCATATAATTTCTATGCTGATTTTAACAATATTTCATTCTCTAATTCTCTCACATCTGAAATAGATATTTTTACTCTCTATATCTAATTACCTCTCAAAGTAACTCCTACAATGATATCTTTCATATTTTTATACTTTGTATTAGTCATATTATCACCATTCTGATTGACATTACCATTATTTTTATATGTTACTAAAATAACTTCTTATTGAAACTACTAGCTTCTTAATATTATCTATTACTCATAAATTGAGGCCAAAGTCAAGTTTGTAAGGTCAGATAAAACCATATTTTTGCTCAAAAGTAGCCAGTGATATTCCACTAGATTTAAATTGCTATATAGGCTATTATTCTTAATACTTGTTACTAGCTACATTATATTGCCTTTTATTATGTATAGTGTTTATTTAATTTTCAGCACAGTGCTATGAATTTGAATGTGTATTTATTTTTTTGCCAGTCTATTATTTANTTTTGCTCAAAAGTAGCCAGTGATATTCCACTAGATTTAAATTGCTATATAGGCTATTATTCTTAATACTTGTTACTAGCTACATTATATTGCCTTTTATTATGTATAGTGTTTATTTAATTTTCAGCACAGTGCTATGAATTTGAATGTGTATTTATTTTTTTGCCAGTCTATTATTTAATTTATCATTTATTTTTTATTTCACTTTACAATGCTGTATTGGTTTTGTCATACACTGACATGAGTCCACCAGGGGTGTACATGAGTTCCCAATCCTGAACCCCCCTCCCACCTCTCTCCCTATATCATTTCTCTGGGTCATCCCAGTGCACCGGCCCCAAGCATCCTGTATCTTGTATTGAACCTAGATTGGCTATTTATATTTTAATGATAGTTAGGGAGGATGATTAATTCTCCCATGGTCATATATTTATTTATACATTTAAAAATGTTTATTGAGTGTTTACTTGGTACTGGGTCCTGTGACTAGCACTGCGAGTTCAATAATAAAAAGAAAAATGTTCTTGCTTTTCTGGAACTTAAATTCTACTGAAGGAAGCNTGGCTGGATGGCATCACGGACTCGATGGATGTGAGTCTGAGTGAACTCTGAGAGATGGTGATAAACAGGGAGGCCTGGCATGCTGTGATTCATTGGGTCACAAAGAGTCAGACACGACTGAGCAACTGAACTAAACTGTATATCTAAACAACATAACTATTATTTTTCCTACAAATTTTAATCTCAGATGTTTTGAAATAACATCCAAGTGAGTACAGATTTAACAGTTTTATGTCTATGCAGTTTCTTCCCTAAATCTCCTCAGTATTAGAGAAAATTGCCATTTTGTTGAATCGATATTTAAACTTTATATAATTAGGGTTATTCACTACTTTAAGCCACAAAACCTTATTTTTTTGTGTATATATATACATAATATATAAAGACATATATAGTTTCCCCTAAAATTAAAAATCTATTCTTATTTAAAGTGTATTTTCTATGTACCTCTGATTAATGTAGCCCAATATGCTGATATTTAGAATAGCAGAGCCAACTTTAATATTTTCCATCACATTAAGCTATCTCTCACTTTTCTTTCCTCACTTCTCTTCCTTCTTCTCCCTCTTTCTACCTCCTTCTCCTTCCTCTTTTCCCCAACTCCTACCTTCTTTTCTTTCTTTCTCCTTCCCTTCCCTCCTTCCTTCTATCTCTCTCTCTTTCATTCTCTCTTTCATCCTTTCCTTTTTCTGATACAATACAGGTGTTCAGTCTTTCTGTTCCAGTCTGACTTCACTACTCTCCAGGCTAGCTGGAACTCATGGAAACCTCCTATGTAAGTGTGTGCATCACTCAGTTCTGTCTGATTCTTTGCAACCCCATGGACTATAGATGGCCAGGCTCCTCCTTTAATGGAATTTCCCAGGCAAGAATACTGGGTTGGCTTGCCATTTCCTACTCCAGGAGATCTTCCCCACCCAGGGATCAAAGCTGGGTTTCCTGCCTTGGAGGCAGATTCTTATCCTCTGAGCCACCGGGAAAGCTCTGGAAAGTTCTTATTATGGTGCTTCTTAAAGAGCATTCCTTCAGGTCCCTCATGCTTAATTACATAACTTCTTATTCTTTGGATTGCACTTTTAGTTTATTGAAACTCATTCTCTGCTGTTTTGCTGAGACAAAGCTATAGTATAAGTTGAAAAGTCTGGTGCAACTCAGATTATTACCTCTTTTAAACTTGTGCTACCTGTTATTCCCTTTATTTTTTGTTTGTAACAGGAGATTCACTATAGAGGAGGCCTCTGTTTTCAGAATGAGGACTAACTTGCTGTTCTTTGTGCATGTCGACCTCAAGTTTCTAGATTTGAGATCAATTGCTCTAGAGAAACAAACAGCCTTTCTCTTGTTTGAGTACACAATGGATAATCACCTGTTTGCATATAATGGGGAGGGAAAATTTGTGATGTTAATGGTCTCTAAAATCTGTTTTCAGTCTTTTGCCAAAAGAAATGCTCTGCCTTCTCAGTCTTGGAGACAATATGGATTGGCTACTTCTTTTCATCATCCTCCTGCTTCAGCTCTCTCCATGAATTAGTTGTGAACAGAAATTAGATGCATGTGGTTTAGAAGGCAGGAGTGAGGCAGATGCCATTTTTCTGATTCTTTTCGGCAATTTCTTCTGATATGCAAGTTCGTGGAAAAGGAGTTTAGCTATCTCCTGCTATTTTTCTGTCATGCAGTGATATCATTTCATGATATTCTAAAGAATGAAATCCAATGGAAAAGAAAGCATAAGTTTAAAAATGGGATGAACTGGAACATTGTTTTAAAAGATGAGTTGCTATGTGAATAATTAAATAGTGAGCAGAAATTTCTGAGGCAGCAAGTACAGGAGGGGAATTTGTCATCACCTTTCTTTGGTTAGGGGCTTCCTTGGTAGCTCAGTTGGTAAAGAATCTGCCTGCAATTCAGTAGACCCCGGTTTGATTCCTGGCAGGGGAAGATAACCCTGCAGAAGGGATAGGCTACCCACTCCAGTATTCTTGCCTGGAGAATTCAATGGACCGAGGAGCCTGGCAGGCTAAAGTCCATAGGGTCGCAAAGTTGGACATGACTGATTGACTAACACACACATATTTTTTTTTTTTTTCTGAAAGCTAACATCGTACTTAAGAAAACAAGGCTTTAGAGATATCTGCCAAAGTTCTGAGACTTCTTTCTTCCATGAATTACAGTCAGGAATCCATTTCTCTATCAGTAAAGATTACTCTAAGAACACGGATGCCTGAGTGACTGTATTGAATTTTCTTTCATCCTGCTTTCAAATAACAGCGGTCCCAGTTTAACAGTTGCATAGGTGTTTTTAAACAATTCATCTCTCTCTCCCTTTAATTACACATGCACTCTCTCTAGTCCCCATACTTGTAAAAATGTAGTTTGCAATTTGACAGGATGATATTATAGTATTGAGCAATATGTGAATTGGTTTAAAAGTAACCAGAGTTGAAGCATACATCAATCACCACAAGTGCAAACTCAGGTCACTAAAGCTGTCAATTTCAATCAGCTCTGTAATTAAATACATCACCAATATGGATTTTGTGTAAGAATGTCACTTGTTCTTCAGATGTCTGCTATGAGGACAAATCACACTTCAGTGTCTCTGCACAGGCATGCTAAATATAGTATTTTTAAAAGCAGAACATCTTCATCCATCTTTCTCTGATTTGTTAAGTAGAAATCCATTTACTAACGTGTAGTCTAAAAGCCCTGTTTTTAAATATATATTTGAACTGCTTTCTATTTAATTAAAATATTGCAAATCTCAGTTGGCATTTTAAACTCATCTTTCACACCTTTAGTGGCATTTGTTATGAAATAAATAGATAATGAATAATAATCATCTTTTAAGAAGCTGAACAATTTGTAATTATGGATAATTTGCAATTAGAGNCTATTTAATTAAAATATTGCAAATCTCAGTTGGCATTTTAAACTCATCTTTCACACCTTTAGTGGCATTTGTTATGAAATAAATAGATAATGAATAATAATCATCTTTTAAGAAGCTGAACAATTTGTAATTATGGATAATTTGCAATTAGAGATTCTTTATTATGTGTTCAAAAAGCAGAAGATGCTTTAGGTTGTGAAGAAATAAATTATTCATTTTGATTTTGGCATGAGAATAAAACTATTTCACATTTAGGAATAATTTAACTTTTTTTGAAAAACAGCTATAAAGTGTCATCTTCTTCTATAACACTTACCACTACATGGGAAAAAATTACAACAAAGCCATTTTACCAAATATATATTGCCTGCCATTTGATTTAATCTTCAAGTAAGCTCCAGGAAGCAGGTCCCTGGACAGTTAATCTTTAGTTTTGTAGCCCATGCACATTTTCAATAAGGTTACTAGGGAATTAGGCCCAGTGGGGAGAGGAAAAGCATATTGTCTTATTCCACAGGCAGCTGTTGTGAGCTCTGTTAGCAAATTATAATGTTCTTAATTATGAAATACTTTGTTAATAGAATCTCTATCATCATGTCTGCGCTCGTCAAAGAAAGTCGCTGCAAATCTTTAGTATAAAGTTTCAAGCAATTTTTAAAAAAATTATCTTGGCTAATAACAAATTCCATAGAATGTTTCTCATCACACCTATCACCAAAAATCAAAGCTCAGTTAGATAACTTGAAATATTAAAGAAGAGAGAGAATAGGATCTGAATAAAGATAATGATCAAAATGAAACACTTGAGGAAAGTTGTACTATAAATAAAGAGTGATAGGAACGTTCACTTTCAGTTGTGTTGCTGTCCTCATCAATAATATACACACATTCTTTTTCAAGCATCTTTTCATTTGTTCCTATTTAAACAAAAACATCAAAAACCAACAAGTCGCTTGATAAAAATCATGAATCATCTGGAAAAAAATCATAAAAATTTAATATCTTTCTGAGAGCCATCCAGAAAAAAATAAATTAAACAGAGGAGCATAAAGCAAGGGGACATTAACCACAAGTTGCTGACTTGAAGATTTGGGGGATTTTTTTTGTTTTTCTTTGTGGTCAGCAATAGCATGTAATAACTCAGGAGCAATTTTCAGTGACTTATTATACCTGCTCAATTTATTTTGGAACGATCTTTGTAAGTTAAGGCCCCATTTATATAAACCTACCAGTTACCTTCAGATAGACCATAAGCCTCATAAGAACACTCTCAGTCGAATTTGTTTTCGTTCTCGGATCTTCATGTTTAGCCTAACCCACTGTTCCTGAAAGGCATGAATAGCAAAGAATCATCTTTTCCAGACCAAATACTAGGTAAACAGGAGAAAATGTGAAACTGAGTTTTAAAAAATGAAACAGGTGAAGCTAATCAAGTTTGCATTGACCTTCTTGGTGATATGACCAGCTTGTTCTGAGAAAGACTTTTTACCTCCTCTGAAACCACAAGAGAGCCACTCCCTGCATGCTCTTCTTAACTTTGTCTGAGTTCTCCCTTAAGTACTTCTCACATAACCCCAGCAGCTATTTCAATTATTTTGCCAGTTACCTCAGCCTTCTGTTCCATATCTGTCAACATCCCATGCAGCAGTGCTTGTCTCCTACTTCAGAGAAAACCAAACAAATGAGTAAATAATAAAGGTCAATAGGCAGAACATCTCACTCCATGCCATCACCATCCACTATTCCTTTTCATTTTCATGGACAAATTGGCTTTTTCATGTATGAAAGTTAACCTTTCTACCATGGCTTGGGATTATCTTCTCTGCTATTCACGACAATTTCCCTCTGCTAATTACCTCCCTTCTCCAGCCTTCTAACTGTGTCCTTTCCTTTTAATGGATTCTTTCCCTTCTACATGTAAATAATTTCAAGTTTTCTCCTTATTTAAAGTTACAGTGTCCTCTTAACTCAGCATTGTTCTCTAACGAGTGAGAATTTTCCTCTCCCTAGTGAATAAGAGATAGCTCCAGATAGTATACAGGCGTTCATGCTCAGTATCTTCAGTTGCGTCCAATTCTTTGTGACATTGTGAACTGTAGCCCACCAGGCTCCTCTGTCTAGGGAATTTCCCAGGCAAGAATACTGAAATAGGTTTCCATGCCCTCCAGCAGGGTATCTTCCCAACCCAAGGATTGAACCCACATCTTCAGCATCTCTTACATTGCAGGCAGGTTCTTTACCCACTGAGTCACCTGGGAAGCCCTCTGAATAGCATACACATACTCTCATATTTTTCATCTCCCATCCTTTCATCCATTGACTATCAAGAAACTTCTGTCACAACCCTCTCTCACCAGACACTAATAAATTTCTTGTGGCTAAAGTCTATGGTCATGTTTACTTAATATATTGTTTTCACTCTGTATTGTTTGACATTATTGACCTTTATCTGCTTTCTAGAAAGCAACTCTTCTTCCCTTGTAGTGAGACTTTTTCACTACTGACTATCTGTTGAAAAGAGGAGCCCTCAGCTTCAGTCTTATTCCTCATACTCATGGGTACCAGGATCACTCCAAACTCTGTTTAATGACACTAGCCAAACTTTGCTTCCAGTTCTGGATATATAATAAAGTTATTCTGGATGCCCAATACTATCTCCACACTCTCTCTCTAACTGATGCCTCTCTGTTTTTATCCTTTCCTGTCTTTGGAGAAGATTCTCCCTTCCCAAAGCAAATAATATGCATTGCTTACTGGAAAAAAACAAAAACAAAAGCTCGTTTTTTGTTTGTTTGTTTGCTTGCTTGCTTTTAAAGTTCGATGTTTCCATGACCGTTATAAACTGGTTAGTTTTGTATGGAAATGATTAAAATACAAACAAAAATTAAACTATATTTTCTTAATAATCTTTGTTGCAAGTAAATGCATTTATTGTTCATAATATCAACAAAGATAATAAAACTGATGATATTATAAGGGAGGAAAAGTAATTTTACCTCTATCTTTCAAAGGTCTTAACTGAGACCTCTGTAATAAAAGAGGAACAAGAGAAAACCAAACAGAAGTTTATTAATATGCATGCTTCATGTATACTTTCGAGACACCCAAGAAAAGACGAGTAATTCATTCAAGGTGTCTTAGAGTTCAGACTTAAATACTATCAAAATGGGGAAAAGAGGGAGGATGTAAATCTCTTAAGAGAGAGTAAGTGAATTTTAGGGATGATAAATGGGCCCTTAGAAGAACAGATGGGACATGTGATAGTTTGTGACAAAGTTTATCTGGATGTGGTATTAACCTCTAGTTTTCTCTCCTGTAATGGATCAGCCTCCCTTGGTTAATGAAACTCACTGGGCTTATGACAGTTGAATTTCTTTTTGGAGTATCTGTCTTCAAGCAGATAAAGTTTAGAGAAAACTTTCCACCTCACCCCAACACTTGTTATTTTTCAAATGCATACAGCTCATAGTAATCAATAGACCAAAGTGATATAGAGTCATCCCTCTGTATCTATAGTGAACTGGCTCCAGGACCCTTAGCAAATACCAAAGTCATGAATACTCAAGTCTTTTATATAAGATGGTGTAGTGTTTGCATTTAACCTATACACATTCTCCTTTATACTTTAAATCATCTCTAGATTACTTATGATAATTAATACACTATAATTACTAAGTAAATATTTGCAAATACAATGTAAATGGTATGTAAATAGTTACTAGGTCATGGAAAATTCAAGTTTTTCTTTTCAGAAGTTTCTGGAATTTTTTCCCAAGTACTTTTCATTTTGCATTTGGATGAATCTGCTTATGCAGAGCCTATGAATACAGAAGACAAACTGTATTTTGGGCTGGCATATTCTGCTATCCTTCAAAATTGAAATCTGCTTAATTTTCTTGAGAATATGCACAAATATTTAATTAACATTGGAACTCTAGTATAGGAATAAATTTTATAGTTAATATCTTTTAAAAAGTATGACATGATTATTTTAATTTTTAAAATCACTCATTTATTTTCTAGTCTCTTAAACTAACATTCCTTTGTTTAAAAGAATCAACCATCTATATACCTTTGCAGTTGTAGTCAATCATTGGTGAAATAACACCAAATAACAATAACTATTTGTCATTGAAAGAAGAGTACACTGTGTGTGTGCTAAGTCGCTTCAGTCATGTCTGACTCTTTGTGACTCTTTGGAATACAGTCTGCCAGACTCCTGTGTCCATGGGATTCTCCAGGCACGAGTACCACAGTGGATTGCCATGCCCTCCTCTGGGGTATCCCAACCCAGGGATAGAAACTGTGTTTCCTGTGTCTCCGGCATTGGCAGGTATATTCTTTGCTATTAGCCCCACATGGGAAGCCCAAATTGTACATTACATAATGGAAATCTACATAAGCTAGGTCAAAGTTTCCAAATGCATTCTGTTAATAAATTTATTTTCAAAATGGAGTTNCACTCTCTCTAACTGGTGCCTCTCTGTTTTTATCCTTTCCTGTCTTTGGAGAAGATTCTCCCTTCCCAAAGCAAATAATATGCATTGCTTACTGGAAAAAAACACCAAAAACAAAAGCTCGTTTTTTGTTTTTTTGTTTGCTTGCTTGCTTTTAAAGTTCAATGTTTCCATGACCGTTATAAACTGGTTAGTTTTGTATGAAAATGATTAAAATACAAACAAAAATCAAACTATATTTTCTTAATAATCTTTGTTGCAAGTAAATGCATTTATTGTTCATAATATCAACAAAGATAATAAAACTGATGATATTATAAGGGAGGAAAAGTAATTTTACCTCTATCTTTCAAAGGTCTTAACTGAGACCTCGGTAATAAAAGAGGAACAAGAGAAAACCAAACAGAAGTTTATTAATATGCATGCTTCATGTATACTTTCGAGACACCCAAGAAAAGATGAGTAATTCATTCAAGGTGTCTTAGAGTTCAGACTTAAATACTATCAAAGTGGAGAAAAGAGGGAGGATGTAAATCTCTTAAGAGAGAGTAAGTGAATTTTAGGGATGATAAATGGGCCCTTAGAAGAACAGATGGGACATGTGATAGTTTGTGACAAAGTTTATCTGGATGTGGTATTAACCTCTAGTTTTCTCTCCTGTAATGGATCAGCCTCCCTTGGTTAATGAAACTCACTGGGCTTATGACAGTTGAATTTCTTTTTGGAGTATCTGTCTTCAAGCAGATAAAGTTTAGAGAAAACTTTCCACCTCACCCCAACACTTGTTATTTTTCAAATGCATACAGCTCATAGTAATCAATAGACCAAAGTGATATAGAGTCATCCCTCTGTATCTATAGTGAACTGGCTCCAGGACCCTTAGCAAATACCAAAGTCATGAATACTCAAGTCTTTTATATAAGATGGTGTAGTGTTTGCATTTAACCTATATACATTCTCCTTTATACTTTAAATCATCTCTAGATTACTTATGATAATTAATACACTATAATTACTAAGTAAATATTTGCAAATACAATGTAAATGGTATGTAAATAGTTACTAGGTCATGGAAAATTCAAGTTTTTCTTTTCAGAAGTTTCTGGAATTTTTTCCCAAGTACTTTTCATTTTGCATTTGGATGAATCTGCTTATGCAGAGCCTATGAATACAGAAGACAAACTGTATTTTGGGCTGGCATATTCTGCTATCCTTCAAAATTGAAATCTGCTTAATTTTCTTGAGAATATGCACAAATATTTAATTAACATTGGAACTCTAGTATAGGAATAAATTTTATAGTTAATATCTTTTAAAAAGTATGACATGATTATTTTAATTTTTAAAATCACTCATTTATTTTCTAGTCTCTTAAACTAACATTCCTTTGTTTGAAAGAATCAACCATCTATATACCTTTGCAGTTGTAGTCAATCATTGGTGAAATAACACCAAATAACAATAACTATTTGTCATTGAAAGAAGAGTACACTGTGTGTGTGCTAAGTCGCTTCAGTCATGTCTGACTCTTTGTGACTCTTTGGAATACAGTCTGCCAGACTCCTGTGTCCATGGGATTCTCCAGGCACGAGTACCACAGTGGATTGCCATGCCCTCCTCTGGGGTATCCCAACCCAGGGATAGAAACTGTGTTTCCTGTGTCTCCGGCATTGGCAGGTATATTCTTTGCTACTAGCCCCACATGGGAAGCCCAAATTGTACATTACATAATGGAAATCTACATAAGCTAGGTCAAAGTTTCCAAATGCATTCTGTTAATAAATTTATTTTCAAAATGGAGTTCAATAGAGTAATATGCTGAATTTCTAGATTTTTTAAAAAATAAAGCAAATTTATTTATTTTTCAGAATAAATCTATATTTGAGCCCCTAAATGCTAAGAACAAGTAAAAATATCAGTCTCCTGAAAGCTCTGAAGAAATTAGAAATGAGAGTGGTATTACCAAAAGAGAATTAAAGTAGAATATTTAAAAATAATGAATAGTAAGTAATCTACTATTGTTTATGAATTTTAAAGCTAATTTTAAAACTAATGAAGAAATGGGTTTTAAAATTTGACAGATACTTAGAAAAATACAGAAAGAAAAAAATGCACCAAAGTAGATTAGAGGATTTCAGGGACATTGTAATATTTTACCTATTTTGTGAACTTAAGCTACATTAAAGTATTATGCATCAATAATATAGAAATGTCTGTTTGAAAAGAAACAGTTTGCTTCTACAAGTCTATGTTCCCTGGCGAATTACTAGCTGGCTAGATGTGGATTAAAATGATCTAATAGTCTACCGGGACAAGAAGAAGGCCCTGGGCAACCACTCACCTTACAATGTAAAACCCTTTCTTACAAAATTAAACACAGAATGAGTTGCATTGAACTCTGCTCACTTTTGCTTTGTTTCTTTTATCTTATCTCTTTGAAACTCAGGAAGCAATGTTATATGAAAGCATTAAGGTTGATTTCGTCTCTGATTTGAAGAATATCCATATTACAGATTATTAAATTAATAGCAATCTAACCTTGAAAGCACCTCTATCCGCTGAAAGAGCAACACTTCATCACCTGTTTTGATTCATTAATGTATCATTTAACTTGGTATGACACATGTTCAGCAGTTATAATTACATTATGGTCTTCCTATTACATCAGCTCTGCTCCAAGTTTCTGTCACCACAAGTCCAATTTTCAACATAGAGCAATCCACTGCACTCTTTCCTTATTAGTGTCATCTTTAATGTAGCAGAGAGGCTGAACCATTACTTGGCACTGAGAGTTTAACAGCAATTAACCCCTGCTCTATCCCCAGGGAGAAGTACATCAGCAACTTGCCAAAACACTGTAAACAAGCTGGCCAAGATCAATGTGCAACCACGCTGGCTGCAGAGCACCTAGTGTATTAATTTAGGACTGAAATATACGGAAAAAAGGAGGAAATGATCTGCATGAAATTAACCTGAGTCACTCCCTTACCCTAAACTGGATATATCTCCTCCCATGGATAGATATAGGACTTCAAAAAAAAGAAAAAAGAAAGAAAATCTTGCTTACAGTTAGCAGATATCCTACATGTTTATTCAGCTTTATTGCCACAAGAAAATAATTATTGAATTGATTATTTCACAGACTGGTTTTTGAGGATGGAAAATGAAATGCATAAACAGTGTATTCACATATTTTAAAGGTCGAATTCAAAGAGCAAATGACAAAGCAAACTCACTTTTGAGATAGTCTTTGGTTGTTTTAACATACAAATGACTGGGAAGGGGAGTCATACATGATTATCTGTAAATTTCAACTTAAGAATTTCTTAGCATGATGAAGTATGTAGTTCTGAGTATGGATGGTGCAAACTCTAAAGAGTGCAGAGACAATGCCCAGAGAAGAATATATGATGTGACATTTTCTAGACTCATTCTGCCATAACTTGTAACTGCAGACCCTCGATACAAGGTCCTTTAATACTACACTNACATTGTAATATTTTACCTATTTTGTGAACTTAAGCTACATTAAAGTATTATGCATCAATAATATAGAAATGTCTGTTTGAAAAGAAACAGTTTGCTTCTACAAGTCTATGTTCCCTGGCGAATTACTAGCTGGCTAGATGTGGATTAAAATGATCTAATAGTCTACCGGGACAAGAAGAAGGCCCTGGGCAACCACTCACCTTACAATGTAAAACCCTTTCTTACAAAATTAAACACAGAATGAGTTGCATTGAACTCTGCTCACTTTTGCTTTGTTTCTTTTATCTTATCTCTTTGAAACTCAGGAAGCAATGTTATATGAAAGCATTAAGGTTGATTTCGTCTCTGATTTGAAGAATATCCATATTACAGATTATTAAATTAATAGCAATCTAACCTTGAAAGCACCTCTATCCGCTGAAAGAGCAACACTTCATCACCTGTTTTGATTCATTAATGTATCATTTAACTTGGTATGACACATGTTCAGCAGTTATAATTACATTATGGTCTTCCTATTACATCAGCTCTGCTCCAAGTTTCTGTCACCACAAGTCCAATTTTCAACATAGAGCAATCCACTGCACTCTTTCCTTATTAGTGTCATCTTTAATGTAGCAGAGAGGCTGAACCATTACTTGGCACTGAGAGTTTAACAGCAATTAACCCCTGCTCTATCCCCAGGGAGAAGTACATCAGCAACTTGCCAAAACACTGTAAACAAGCTGGCCAAGATCAATGTGCAACCACGCTGGCTGCAGAGCACCTAGTGTATTAATTTAGGACTGAAATATACGGAAAAAAGGAGGAAATGATCTGCATGAAATTAACCTGAGTCACTCCCTTACCCTAAACTGGATATATCTCCTCCCATGGATAGATATAGGACTTCAAAAAAAAGAAAAAAGAAAGAAAATCTTGCTTACAGTTAGCAGATATCCTACATGTTTATTCAGCTTTATTGCCACAAGAAAATAATTATTGAATTGATTATTTCACAGACTGGTTTTTGAGGATGGAAAATGAAATGCATAAACAGTGTATTCACATATTTTAAAGGTCGAATTCAAAGAGCAAATGACAAAGCAAACTCACTTTTGAGATAGTCTTTGGTTGTTTTAACATACAAATGACTGGGAAGGGGAGTCATACATGATTATCTGTAAATTTCAACTTAAGAATTTCTTAGCATGATGAAGTATGTAGTTCTGAGTATGGATGGTGCAAACTCTAAAGAGTGCAGAGACAATGCCCAGAGAAGAATATATGATGTGACATTTTCTAGACTCATTCTGCCATAACTTGTAACTGCAGACCCTCGATACAAGGTCCTTTAATACTACACTATACTGACACTGAGCAGAGCACAACATTGAGACCGTGTCTTCTGTAGATAGATATAAGAACTGTTAAAATATCTGGAGGGCGTAGATGGACCTAGATCAAAGATTTAGCATGTTACTTTATTTCAACGCATTAAAAAAAAAAACAAAAAACTGTAGCTCTAAAGTGTCCGGTTATTTTCCTGTTGTTACCTGAGTCACTTTCATTTGCTTGTACTATGCATTTTCACTTTACCTTGCCAAGACTGGCACCACACATCACAACTTTTAAAATGCTGAATGGTACCCTGAGTTTCACTTTAAACTGAAACAATCAACTCTTGAAAATACAAATTTCCTTTTGTATGAAAATACTAATTTATTCATTTGTCTGCATCACTTTTCTCTCCCATATTTCTTTGCAGAGATGGCAGTCTAGAATAAGTGGTATTATACCACTTCCTTGATAAAAACTCTTTAATGATTTCCTACTACCTTTAGAATACATACATATACACATAGTATGTTAGTAATTAACTAAGCCCAAATTCTTCTCCAAAATGTGAGACCCTACATGATTTGTCCTTTTCTCCTGCTTTATCTCTTTCTAGGTAAGATCTACTTCAACTCCGACTCTTCTGTCTGCTGTTCCCAATCTTCAGTCACAATGAAATATTTTTTTCCTGAATAAGCTATGCCCTGTGCTCGTCTACCACCTCCATGGGCTTCACATATTCCTTTTTTTTTTTTTTTTATCTTCTTTCTGGCATACCTTTCTCCAAGCAAAATATTCCTACATCTTATTATTTTGTATGATTCACTCCTCTTTCTCACATAGGCCCTTGGAAATACTACATACCTTCTGAACATCTTTCTACAGTCTCTCATTCTGTCTCTGACTGTCTGTCTGTCTCTCTATACATATATTTAGACATGTAAACACTCATATTTAGATACTGGACTTTCTTGGGGGTCCAGATGGTAAAGAATCTTCCTGAAATGCAAGATACCCAGGTTCTATCTCTGGGTTGGGACGATCCCCTGGAGAAAGGAATGGGTACCCACTCCAGTATTCCTGCCTGGAGAATTCTATAGGCAGAGAAACCTGGTGGGCTACAGTCCATGAGGTTGCAAAGAGTTGGACATGACTGATTGACTTTCATACACACTCATTTAGATATTAAATATTTATCTTCCTATCTACACTATGTTGACTCTAGGAATCAAATAATTTTACTTTCTTCATAATGCCCAATGTTCCTATTATCTATTGTTACATGTTTTAAAAATCACAGTATCTCAGATTGTTAACTATTTGCTTGCTGGTCTATCTCTCCCTTTGAGTTCTGTATTGTTCACCACTGGTACCTAAGAAACCATCCAGAAATTAACAAATACTAAACAAAAAATAATTTTGAATGAATGGTTTTTAGTATAAATAATGTAGATAGTACCTGCCACAAAAATAAAGCTGTACTGTTTCTAACCTAGAGAATATGAATGGTTTTATAATTTGAATAGATATAGAAGTCACCATACTCTATAAATAGCCAAAGAAAAATGATTTCTCAAACTAGAATACTATAGTCATTTTGTTCAAAAGTGCAATTTGGAAGTTGTTAAAAATTCTTGAATGAAAGAGTTATGTAGTGTGGAAAATTAAATGAAATAAATGTATTTGCAGGGAGATGTCCAAAGAACACAAAAATTTTAAAAGATATGGATTTATGATTGGATTTATCTTAAATTCTGGTGTCAATAGGTATTTTTATTATAACTTGTAAATGTGTATAAGGATTTAAAAGCTATTGAAACTGTTTTTAAATTATTTAAGAAATTTTTATCTGCTGCCAATTGGATTATTGATAAAAATATATATATATATATTAACATTCCCCATTCTCAAATGCAACACTGTGATAGGACAATTGCCCTAAATCAAACCTGATATTCTGAGTTGATCTCAATTCTTCAACTTAAGGTCTTGCAACATTAAACTGCCTCTCATACAACTACTGCTAACCAGTATAAACTCTGTGACACTTTCCTAGTCAATTTTCACATGCTTTTAGTAGACTCAGATCCTAGTAGACCTCTCAGGATAGTGGATAAAATCCTTCAGGATTTATTTAGTTTATATTGCAAGTATAGTTAGGAGACCCTCAGTGGACTTAGGGATGGGGAAAGGGTAACTGAAGTCAGAATTTTCCAGCCATTGGTAGGCAAAGAATGAAGCATCATTTTACCTCTATAGCTTGCATTTTTCTCCTCCCCCTTCTGAATAATTCATCCAACAAATTTTTGTTGTATACTTCATAAAAATCAGGTACTATTCTAGAAATTGATGAAACAAATGTGCAAATCTGAAACTGCTGATTTCAGAAACTTTATACAAGAAGTTCCCTACATTCAAATGATTTTCAAGTCCGAATTGTTCATAAGTTCAATAAGGTTAATCTAGGTACCCAATTAACAGAATCGGCTATATAGTACTTTACTGTAATAGTTTTATAATACTTTTCACACAAGCAATATATTAAACACAAAAATGAAGAAAACATTTTTAATCTTACGAGGTACTGTATAGTACTCAGAACAGTACCCGGAAAAATCCAGTAGTCCAGTACAATAGCCGGCATACAAGGGCTGACATCAAGTGAATGGGCAGGAAGAGTTAGTGGCTGGAGGAGGGAGAGAAGGTGGAAGATTGTAGAGCTGAAGAGTGATCAGCAATAAGTGGGGGATAAGCTGCATCATGTGTGATTGTGATGGAAAGCATATCCACATCTCTGAAAATTCACAGCTCAAAGGTTCGTAATGTTGGGGATATATTGTACTTAAGTGACAGAAAACTCACAATAAAAAAATAAGGACAAAAATATATAGTCATTATGAAGATAAGTGCAAAGGAAGAAAAACAGAGCAGGGGAATGGAAGTTCTGTGAGAAAATAATTTTAAGTTAATTAGTAAAACTATATTAGAAAGAGACATTTGAACTTGAGCCATTTAGGTAAGAGGTATCAGAACCTCAGTTGAGCTGGATAAAACTAAATTGTTAGGTATTGCTGCAGGAGAGGCAGGTTTGGTCCCTGAGTAGGAAAGATCCCCTGGAGGAGGAAATGGCAATCCCTTCCAGCATGTTTGCCTGGAGAATGCCAAGTAGAGCCTGATGGGCTATAGTCCATGAGGTTGCAAAGAGTTTGACACAACACTCAGTGACTCAGCATGCATTCAAAATAACTGAATTAGCAACAAGCTTAAAAAAAATAACAATAGATCTTTTAAGCATTTACTGCAATAGTATAAGCAAGAGGTTAAAATCAGAGAAAGCGCTTCTCTCCTCATTTCATTTTCCCCTGTGGACTGGCACACTACACACACAGAAGTTCTCTCAGTCTTGAAGGAGTTCTTCTGCCACCAACCACCAAAGTCTCCTTCATTTTTATGAACTTGAGGGTTGGAATAGGGATGAGAGGGCTAGGAGTGTAAAGGACCAATTATTAATTCACAATTGGAAAAAATGTTTTCAAGGTTCCTCTTTCCCCCATAAGGAGTTGTCAGCAGAGGAACTTAAGGGTAATGATTTGAGGATCTCAAAGAAACCTAAGGATGAAGGTGGCTGTGTTAGGACCACAAATCTGAATAATATCATGGCTGACCAGAGGGGCCAGAATCCTTTTGAACATGTATATATTACAGTCCTTGTATACTATAATACAATTTCCTTTAATGCTCTAGCCACATATAAACTCTGGTATGAGAAGGGCACTGTTTCCCCATGACACCTGCCAGAAAAAGCCTTTGTAATTGCTATGGTCAGGACTGAAAAAGCACATACAAGTTTTCTGGCCAGGAGCCAAATACCTCAATAGGAAGGAGGGGCCTGAACAAGTGAGGAAACAGCAGGTGAGAAATCCCTAAGAGGGAATCATGGCTGGACTATCAGAAAAGCAGCAAATAGATAAGAATAGGCGTTTAAAGTGAGCTGTAGAAAGAAGATATTAGGTGATGAAGTAAAAAAACTACCAAATTGGACATAGCCTTGGAAAACTCTGGGAGAACTCTGGTTTTCTGGTTTTCACTCTGAGGGAGGTGGAAAATGATAGGATGATTTTGGTAAAAACAAAAAAGCCATGATCTAATTAAAAAAAAAATATTGCTTTCTAGGGCTTTCCTGGTGGCTCAGATGGTAAAGAATCCACCTGCAATGTGGGAGACTTGGGTTGAACCCCTAGTTTGGGAAGATTCCCTGGAGGAGGGCATGCCAACCCACTCCAGTATTCTTGCCTAGCGAATCTCCATGGACAGAAGAGCCTGGCGGGCTATAGTCCATGGGGTTGCAAAGGGTCAGACATGACTGAGCGACTAAGCACAGCACAGCACACAACACCTTCTAAGTTTAGGATAAAGTGTTGAAGGTGTTAGGTGAGAAACCACTCACCCTGGCCAGGCGTATTATACCATAGTAAGCATTTACATTAGTTATTTTACAACAGGAGATCCTAGTAAGGAACAAAGAACTAACAAGCCACCATCAACTGGAAAAATTCAGGAAAGGTCAAAAGGAGACATTGTGTGTCCTACCACATCCCAGAATCATCCTCAATGGAATCCCTCTTAGCTGACCAATGCATGTGACACCAGGAAGGACCCTGAGTCAGAATAATTGGCCAGAGGCAACCCAGAAATTAATCCTATCACCATAAAACCTGAGACTTCAAGCCACATGGCAGAGCAGGCCTCCTGGCTTCCCTTAACCTCCTACTCTCCACTTGGCTACCTCTTTGCAATAAAGTCTCTTGCTTTGTAGGAATGTGTGTCTCCTGGGACAATTAATTCCTGAGCGTTAGACAAGAGCCTTCTTTTGAGCCCTGGAAGGGATTCCCTTTCCTGAAACAAAGAGAGATGGCAGAGTCAGAGATACCAGTTAAAAAGCTCATGAAATGATCCAGGAAGATAAATGATGGAGCTTTGGACTGAGTTGATAAAGCAGATAATGAAAACTGACGGGATTCTTAATATTTGAAGATAGAACTGGAGAACTCGCTGATGGGTTAGATGTAAGAGAAACAAAGGAGTCAAACTTCTGCCAAGATATTTAGCCTAAGCAACTAAAAGAATGGGATTCCTAGTTATTGAAATTAGAAAGATTGTCAGAAAGCAGGGTAATGTATTTTGGAGTGGAGGGAAGGTAGATTTTTGATATCTTGTAGATATTCTACTTATTATCATGTGGATTAATGACAATGGCTATGTTTTTGCTATTGTTCAGTGGCTAGGTCATGTCTAACTTTTTGTGACCCCCGTGGCCTATAGCATGCCAGGCCCTCCTGTCCCTCATTTTCTCCCAGAGTTTGCCCAAGTCATGTCCATTAAATCAGTGATGCCATTCTTTCATCTCATTCTCTGCTGGCCTCTTCTCCTTCTGCCTTCATTCTTTCCCAGAATCACGGTCTTTTCCAATGAGTTGGCTGTTCTCATTAGGTGGCCAAAGGATTGAAGCCTCAGCTTCAGTATCAGTCCTTCCAATGACGATGACTATAAGATGGCCTTGATATTTTTAGATCCAAAGATCATCCTTTAGAAGCAGGGAAATAATTCAGGCTGAAGATCTAAATATAGGCATTTTCAGCACATAATCGGAATTCAACATAACAGGATAAAAAAGATCATGGAGTATGTGAGTATAGAGAGAACATGTGGAAAGATTAAACCAAGAGGCACATCAGTATAGGAGATCCTGAAGATAAGCAGGAGATTGATAAGGATTAGAATGTTAAAAAGAGAAGGAAGTAATCCAGAAGAGGGAGGTGGTATCTTAAATACCTGAGGAAGCAGCATTGCCAAGAAATGAAGGGTATCAGTTTGATTACATGCTGCTGAGAAGTTAGTTTTTAACTTCCCTGGACAAGAGCAATTTATGTTGGGAGNCCAGAAGAGGGAGGTGGTATCTTAAATACCTGAGGAGGCAGCATTGCCAAGAAATGAAGGGTATCAGTTTGATTACATGCTGCTGAGAAGTTAGTTTTTAACTTCCCTGGACAAGAGCAATTTATGCTGGGAGGAAAGTATTACTGAAATTTGTTCATTAGTATATTGGAAGAGAGGAATCAGAGTTTAGGCTACTTATTCAAGGAGATTTACTGTTAATGTTTAGAAAGAAAAATAGAAAGAAAGGAGTGGGTATTTAATCCTTTTCTTATTTCTTGTGATGGGAGAAACTATAGCCCATTGGTGTGCAATAAAACTAATGATTCCAAAAAATGAAGGCAGAATACCTAGAGAAATGCTCTTGGATAGGTAAAAGATGGATCTAGAACTCAAGTGGAGGGATTGTCCTTAGACTGGAGCATGAATAGTTCATCCAAACTGATGGAAGTCAAATATGAGGGCAGGGATACAAAGTGCATGGGGTACCTGAGATGGTAGGAACTTGTGCAAATTCTTTTCTGACAGCAGAGGGCTTCTAGTTTCTGAATGACCTGGAACGTAAGATCGTCAGGGCAAGTGAACAAGGAAGAGAAACTGTTAAAGCTTCGAGAAAAGAAAAGGAAATTTACAGAAGTCATTTCTGATTATCAATCGAACAAATGAAGCATGCTTGCTTGCTTGTTTCACTTCAGCCATATCCAACTCCTTGTGACCCTGTAGACTATAGCCCACTAGGCTCCTTTGTTCATGGGATTCTCCAAGCAAGAATACTAGATGGGGTTACCATTTCCTTTTCCAGGGGATCTTCCCAACCCAGGGACTGAAACTGTGTCTCTTGTGTCTCCTGCATTGGCAGGCAGATTCTTTACCACTAGTGCCACCTGGGAGAAAGCATCCATTGTATTTACTCTTTCCTTGAACATGATGTTCAGATACTGGCACATTTTCCTACTAACATAGTTTTTCTATGAGCCAAAGTCAAAACCAAATTCTCACTGGGCCAATAAGTCATCCTTGGGCTTCCTCCACTACCATTTCATGGTAGATAAGAGAAGTACTTTTATGTCCACATTAGGTAAACACATCTTTACTATTATAAGGAAAGGTAGGAACAGAGAAATGTTAAATTACTATCAAGCTGCACTGAATTAACACTAGTATCTATCTCCTTAACTTCAATTTTAAAACTTAAATATATCATATATATGCATATGCATGTGTTCACATATTTAAAATAATTTTTTGGAGATGAAGCAAAAACAGAAAAATATCTTAGCTAAAATTTCCTTGAAGTATTTAGGAAAATAGGAGAAAGAGATTTATTTCAGCTTAACAAATTATGAACAAACAAAAGCTGAACAAACACACAATGCTATGTCATTGTCAAAGGACTCAGCCTTTAATAGTGGGTGGTTTGAACCTTGTTAAAAGAAACCTTGGAAAAGAAACTTAAAAAAAGAGAATGTTAAAAATATTGACATATATAACACATTACACTGTTTAAATAAAAATCTCATTTTTAATTGGAAATTGGCACCTTGCCACTAACTAAACTTGACTTCAAAAGCAACAGCTGGGAAAGCATCTTTTTAGTTCTTAATTACTGTAGTATGTAAACCAACTTCTTTTTCCTCTTTATAAGGCTCTTGTCTAGCCTGAGGATGAGATCAAAGCCCAAGATGTGGGAAAAGAAATGATGACCTAGACTGTAAATATGAAATCTAGTAAAGTACCACTAGGAGCCTCAATAATAAACTTATACCAGATTCCTTTCATTATATAAAGTCAGATTGTTGAGAATCATGCTGAACAATTTGAGTGAAACTGAGGAAAACTTAGCTCAAGAATATCTTTTCCTCTAAAACGCTATTACAAAACTGGAAAAGCAAAATGATGTAATATGAGCTCAGTTTTCTTCTGACTACCAGGGTCCATGAAGCATGTGAAAGGTGGGAAAAAGTAAAAAGACACCTCTCTGCTGTTGAGCATTGGGACTGGCTGCCTCTTCTCAATCTTGTTTACTTGTGATTCTCATCTTCAATATTTCCTTCTACAATTTCTAAGGAACTCCATAAGAAATAATATAGGACAAAATGAGGTACTTGCTTCTCTGTTCCATGTAAGGTAAAGTAGTTTTGAGAGTCCTTTCTTCTCCAAAATGGGAATGGAGTTTCTAACTAAGAAAAAAAAAAAAAAAAGGAATATGGTTTGCTTTATAAAAAGTTAGAGGGCTCTCCCTTAATGCTCTGCATGTTTGCAACACCTAGGGCTCACAGAACAAAAAACAACAACAAAAATGGAAAATCAGAACTTTATATGTATATTTTTTTCCTCCATTCCACCTGACCCAACTCAGGCACTTTTCAAAATGACTGCCTTCTTATTAGTCAATTAACTAGCACATTTGGTATATAATGATCTTATTTCAAGTTAAATAAAACCATATTTTAAAATATATCTAAAAATCAATAGAATAATGTCTAAGGTGTTAATACTTCCTCTCCTTTATGAATAATCTTGACACTGGATATAACACAATGAAAGAAAAACCACCCTGGAAAATTCTAATATGAAAATATATTAATTAAAACATTTGCAATACAAGTCCCAAGAATGCTGGTTGTGTTTAAAAAGTTATCATCCTGAAATGTTTGTGCAGAAGGCTGGAAGTAAAGTTGTATGCATGTGGGCTAAGTCGCTTCAATCATATCTGACTCACTGCGACCCTATGGACTGTACCCCGTCAGGTTCCTCTGTCCACTGGTTTCTCCAGGCAAGAATACTGGAGTGGGTTGCCATGCCCTCCCCCAGGGGACCTTCCTGACCAAAGGATCAAACCCGTCTCTGGTGTCTCCTGCATTGGCAGAAGAGTTCTTAACCATTAGTGCCACATGGGATGTTATATTGTGAGAAAGAGAAAAAAGTCATCCATTTTAATCAAAGTACCAGGGTAGTCTTGCATAGTCAAACTAGCACCCAACTACTGATGTATCTGCAAGTCTTAGCACTGTTAAAAGGACTTAGTGTAAGAAAGTGAAGTGAAGTGAAGTCGCTCAGTCATGTCCCACTCTTTGCGACCTTTTGGACTGAGGCCCGCCAGGCTCCTCCTCCGTCCATGTAAGGAAGATGTGCTTTATTACTGAGAATTTCGTACTGACTCTTGAGTGCTCCCTGGTGGCTCAGACGGTAAGGCATCTGTCTACAATGCAGAAAACTCGGGTTCGATCCCTGGATAAGGAAGATTCAGTGGAGAAGGAAATGGCAGTCCACTCCAGTACTATTGCCTGGAAAATCCCATGGACATAGGAGCCTGGTAAGCTACAGGCCATTGGATCGCAAAGAGCCAGATACAACTCAGCGACGTCAGTTTTTCCTAGTAATTCAGTCATCGTACAGTAGGTCGGATATAAATTAGGTAGCCAGGAATTGGAAATTTGGCAGAAGAGCAGAGTTATATGTTTCTAAAATGACCAAGATTTATTATAACTGCTAATCTGCTAATATGGCTCTGGATTTGCTTGGTTTTTGTTTTCTTGGGGGAAATGCTAATTCTTATATAAATATATTGGCAAGTGTTATATGAAGAAACAAAAATAATTCAACCTAATACATCCATTCATATAAAAAGTGTGGAGGCATGTAATGTAGTATGTTTGCCCTACTTCCTGTATAACTTGATTAACTTGTATTGCATTTCAGAGACACCATCTTTAGGATAGGGAATTCTGAACTGATAGCAGTATACATTCAGTTCATTTCTGGCATAAGTGCTTCTTCTTACCTAGATAGTACAATCTTTCCAATCCGATGAGGAGTTCAGTGGACCCTAAGGACAAAACCTTTTGGAGATGTTATTGATAAAACATGTAGAAAATATATATATATATATTTTTTTTTACTAATGAAATTTTCATAATCTCAAATGTTCCTTTGAGTCACCTAGTTAGAAGTAACACAGCCAGTGGTATTTGATTTTGTGTCATTATTGTTGTAGTTGTTTTATTTCACTTGATCTGCCACCGCTCTCTTGCTAACTTATTCTGACTCTTTTCTGACCCCAAGGACTGTAGCCAGCCAGGCTTCTCTGTCCATGGGATTATCCAGGCAAGAATACTGGAGTAGGTTGTCATTTCCTTCTCCATTTTACTTGATATTTGTTACATATTGATCTTGTAATGAATTTATTTATAAGTAGTATAGTAAAGTGTGAACTGTGACTCTGGATTCAGGGAGAATTCTATGTGAACTTGAAAATTATTCAAACTTGAATCCTTCTGCTGCCTTTACTAGCCAAAAGGCTTTAGGGAACTAACTTCATATATATACATGATATCATTAATATATCTGAGACATATTAATGACATCATGGAGTTACTGAAGTGATAAATTAGATATGTGAAAATGATTTATCATATAATATTTAAGCTTGTTATATGCTATTTCTCTTCCTTGCCCCAAACCTTTGTAGACATAAATAAGGTTATACATGTTGTCAATGATATTAGCAGCAATCCATGATACTTACACATATTTAAATATCAGTACTGCATATTTAAAATGTTCAATTTTGTTTCTCTTACTTTCTTACTGCAAGCAGGTTAAAAAGTCATTTAATTATAGATGCTAAAGATTCATTGTCGAAGCGTTCTTTGAAGAAAACTAATTAATATGAGTGCAAAAAAGCCGAAACACTAGTCACAAGATTTTTTTTTTAAATCAAAATTTGCTTAGATGTTCAAATATCAGATAATTTAAAATTTGGGATTTTTCCCCTTTTTATCTGAATGCCAGAACTACTTGATTCTGGAGAATTCTGCTAAATAATCATTCAAATAATTGCTAATCCAAACAGGGATGATCCAGGGGCTTATATGTTAAGTCGGCATTATAAAGCGAGAAGATATTATAGATAAGATCCTCCTAGAGGAATTGCTTTATACACCTACAGGTACCTGTTAAGTGTTTCTGTAAAGCAGTGCTTAAATATTAGCATTTTTTTCACTTGAGGGAAAGTGAGCATACTGGGAAAAGAAAAACATTTCGAAGATTCTGATGTTTGTTTTCAAATTGTGTACACCCTTGAAAACGTAGAGGGAGACGCTTTCTGATCATCGTGCAAATATATAACCAATACTCTCTCCAAAGTAAGTCAGATGAGCAGGTAAATATGTAAGACTGTGATGATGAGCGTTTGTATCCCTAACACATTCTTTCCCCAGGTTAACTTGCTAGGTTAATTCATCCCTAGATAGTCATTCTTAAACTTGCTTTAATTGGCAATTGAGAGGTATTTCAGCAGACAGGCATGCTGCAGATACCCTAAAGACAACAAAAGGGGAAAAGTTAACAAGGGGTTCTGAGGCACTGCGACAAGGGTGACAAGGTTTGTTAAGCACGAATAAAGGGGATGAGCATTGCAGGAGGTATTATGGATTGGCAGCCTTTTCAGAAAGGTCAGCAGCTTCCTTTTATAATTGCTTCCATTCATTTCAATACAGTTTGCAGAACACTGTAAGACCAGAAGCTGTCTAAACGCACACTTATAACTTCCCTTCCTTTGCAGTATCTCTTTCATTCAAAATAATTTTTCCTTTAGCATGCTTAGAAAAATCACATGTAAGGAAATTATATTTTTAAATTTGGGTTAAAATACTCTTCTAAATCTCTAGTAAACTTTGTATGATTCATTTGAGAAAAATAGAAAATGACTTTGGCTCATGGTGAAAATTCACTTTTCATTTTTAAATGTCATTAAGTGCTTAAAACATTTTTGGTTCAGCAGGACAAACCTTTTGTCTTTTGGGACATAAATTATTCCAAGTATTAGAGAGCAAGATTTCAAAATAAATGTAATTCCCTCCTCCCTCAATTTTCCTCCTCTTTCAATTTTTCTTTTCAAATTCTGCTTGATCTTTCTATTGTTTTATCTTTTCATACTTAGCAAACTTATTCCAACTTGAGTTAACCTGTTTGAGCCATTGGGAACAATTTCCAATGCACATGCTCTTCAATTTTCAAATACACTTGGGACGTTTCTTTGAGATATATTTTTCTAGTCTCATAATCCTAAGTTAAGAATCAGTGGTTTTAAGAGGAGAGCCGAAAATCTGCATTTACAACAATATCCCATTTTCCAGGTGATTTTGATGTAAAACTTTTTAAGACAATTACAGAAACAACATATGAAACCATAAAATAACAAAAGAAAAAGTAGTTACAAAGGAACAACATTATTTGTCTTTTGTAAATCCATGAAGCTAAAGATGTTTAGGCATAAATATNAGCCTTGACTAGATGGACCTTTGTTGGCAAAGTAATGTCTCTGCTTTTGAATATGCTATCTAGGTTGGTCATAACTGTTTTCCCAAGGACTAGCAATAAAGAATCTGCCTGCCAATGCAGACTTAAGAGACAAGGCTTTGAACCCTGGGTCGGGAAGGTCCCCCATTCCAAGAGAATTTGACAGAGGAGTCTGGCAGGCTACTGTCCATGGGGTTGCAAAGAGTTGGACATGTCTCAACACAGTATGTTTTCTTATCAAGCTGAATACATTTTATAGAGATGTAAGTGGTTAAGCCAAAAGACAGATCATAGGGAAAAAAAGTAAAAAATCCAGAAATTCTTTTTAAAATAGTATTCTCTGTGTGCATGTATTCCTTTAATACTATGAATGTTTGAGAAAGAAAATGTATAAAATTTATTTTAGTTATTTCAGTTTTATGTTTATAATTTTACAGTCAATATACTTCTAAATTTAGTGTTATATTAAAATCAACACCTCTGCTGTCTCTATTCCTTTAAAATGCTACTTTAAGCTACTTCTCATTCAATCTAAATTTGAATGTGTGCAAGAAATAGGGTGCTTATGGCACTCACCCATTTAGATGTCAGAAGAAGTTCTATATGTCCACTAAATTAAAACATCCTAATCATCAGCTGTCAAGCCTTGGAGAACTTGACACTGTCTCATATTTCTGTTTATGACAGTTCAAAGAGGGCATGCTGTGAACTGCCTTTTTTTTTTCCTTCTTAGGACCCAATTAAGAATGACAAATACAGGCGTTTTAATATCCAAAATACAAATATATGATATTAAGTGTATATCTAGAGGTGAGGTCACTGACTTATTTGCCAATGTTCAACATCCTGAAATGGAAAAGTTAAGGTTTGTTTTGCCATCATTAAGTCTCTAACGCAAGACATCAAAATATTGCTTTGCCAAGTATGAATGGGTCCTAGAAAGTGTAATTGCCTAAAGGTGGCAAAAGTGTGACTAACTCCTAGGAAGAAAAAAATAAACACAAAGACCAATCTCTTTCAGAATATTACAGAAATAGAATAAATATTTAGTGGCCCAAGAAGGCAAAAATCCCTAAAAGGAGCAGACTTTTATTTGATTGTTCTCGGAGAATTTTGTAGCACATACGTTAAAAAAAAAAAGACTTCTAGTAAACAATAGATTGAAAGAAATCTAAGACGAAGACATAGCCTATTTCCTGCCAGAAATAGGCTGTAAGAAATTTCCTGTAAGAAAGAGCAACCAACTCTTTCTTACTAAGAAGTATAGTATTTTGTGACAGAGCAAACAAAAGATAAGATGTGATCCTCAATTAAGAATTATGTTAAAAAATAACTGTAATAAACTGTGTACCCAAGCAATATTATTACAGGTGGATGGGCTTCGTTAGTCAGGCCATAGTACTGTCACTGACCCCAACAATCCATCTTCACACAAGTCTTCCTTGTGTTCCCAACGAAATAATCTGCAACTTCAGGCAGTTAAGAAAAATAAGAATAATAATTTGAAAAAGATCAAAACAATTCACATTGTCACATATCTTAAATTTCATGACTGGTGAATTCAATACGCAGTTATAACATTGTAATAAAAATACATGCCCCTTAAGCTGTTTTGTAAACTTGGATCCTTTATTTAACATAAGTAAAGGCATTTTAGAGATGATCTAAATGCTCCAGTTTGAACATCCTGGATGTTTGGCACTGAAACTTGATATTCTCATTGCAGTATAAATTCTGTAAAAATCATAGACTTCCCTCTAGCTGTAAAGATGGTAGTTCTCTTTCTTGCCACTAAGCCACTGAGAATACTGATTACTGAGTTTATTACGGTACTTACTTAAGTGCTATCTTTTCAGTCAGCTCTCTGTTATTCATGAGCTGATTATCTAGGTGGTGAATTACCAGTGTTCCTCCTTCTCTGTTTTCCTCTACTCCCTACCCATTGACTATTTCCATGCTTGTTAGCATTTCCACCGGTAGGTGAGCCACAGAAAGAAGGCCGTTGAAATGCCAATCAATCAGTTTTATTACTTGTTAGCAAGCTCTTATAAAGGTTTGGTAGAAGCGGGAAGCTGAATGTAGTTGTTAAAATTAGGTTTGGGGGATTATCTGTGGCTTTTATTTATTCATGTCCTTTCTCTTNCTTAAGCTGTTTTGTAAACTTGGATCCTTTATTTAACATAAGTAAAGGCATTTTAGAGATGATCTAAATGCTCCAGTTTGAACATCCTGGATGTTTGGCACTGAAACTTGATATTCTCATTGCAGTATAAATTCTGTAAAAATCATAGACTTCCCTCTAGCTGTAAAGATGGTAGTTCTCTTTCTTGCCACTAAGCCACTGAGAATACTGATTACTGAGTTTATTACGGTACTTACTTAAGTGCTATCTTTTCAGTCAGCTCTCTGTTATTCATGAGCTGATTATCTAGGTGGTGAATTACCAGTGTTCCTCCTTCTCTGTTTTCCTCTACTCCCTACCCATTGACTATTTCCATGCTTGTTAGCATTTCCACCGGTAGGTGAGCCACAGAAAGAAGGCCGTTGAAATGCCAATCAATCAGTTTTATTACTTGTTAGCAAGCTCTTATAAAGGTTTGGTAGAAGCGGGAAGCTGAATGTAGTTGTTAAAATTAGGTTTGGGGGATTATCTGTGGCTTTTATTTATTCATGTCCTTTCTCTTGTCTATTAGCATAATCTATGACTATTGCATTTTACAATTATATCTTGAATAAAAATGTGCTTTTAGTAGACACAGCCACATTTTATTAATAAAGCTGTGTATAGTCTGTGAAACACATTGTGAGCTTTCATTTATATGGCATAAATATACATGTAAAATATTATGATTAAAAGTGACTACTTAAATAATGTTGGTAGTATTTAATAATTGATATTTACAACATGGAGAGAGAACTATCCAATGTAATATGCAATACTTAAAGTTTCCACCTGCAGATTTCCATATTCTCTAGTTTCTAGTGCTTTGTAAGCATTCAGATCACTTTGAATTTCAGTTTATAATACACCAAGAAGCTTTAAGCTTAAGGCACTAGTGATATCATCATGTCCCTTTTCCATAGATATTTCAACATAGTGGTTACTTACAGATGGTACAGTTCTGTGCCAGTACCATTCTTTGAATCATCATTTGCCCCTTGACCCTCAATTGGTAGACTTTCCATGCCTAGATACTTTTAAAAATGCCAGCGCACAATATAATGAAATATTCTATCTCACTGAAAAATAAACAGCCTTCCATAGAAATACCTAAAGTTTGCCAAGTGCATATTTTTCTTGTCTAAGAATCCAAACTCCTTGAATTACTACCTTGGCAATCTCATCCCATATCTAGTGATGTAGCAAAATAATCATTAATGTAATCTTAATAGAGAAGGAAAAATATGAACCACTGTTTGCAGACAGCCTGAAATACTAATTCACATTAAATGTTAAGGATTTTTATCTTAAATACTTTTTAAGGAAGTCAGTACACAATCTACTTTCTAGGGAGTGGAGCTTTGAACTTTTGAATATGTGCAAGTACAAGTTGGGCTTCCATAGTGGCTCAGAGGTAAAGAATTCGCCTCCCATGCAAGAGCCACAGGAGACACGGGTTCGATTCCTAGGTTGGGAAGATCCTCTGAAGAAGGAAATGGCAACCCCCTCCAGTATTCTTGCCTGGAGAATCCCATGGACAGATGAAGCTGGCAGGTTACAGTCCATGGGGTCACAAGAGTTGGACGTGACTTAGCGACTAAACCACCACCAAGTGTAAGTTATTCACCTCATTTGAAATTACTTTGATAGCTTCTATAATGCTATTTTTCTGCATAATAGTTGTCACAGGACAAATACTTGTAAGAAATAGTTTGCCTGAGTCCCTGTGAGTCTCTTTTCACCTATAAGACAGTATACATTAAAATGAGGAATTGTTACCCAAGCCAGTTACAACTAAGACAACAGTCTGTCTTGACATTAACCACCATGTGAATAGAAATTCAAATTTCAGTCATCATGTAGATATATTCTTGTCCAAAAATATTCTGAGGTGGAGTCTAGAGTATTTGTAGGCCAGTTATATCAGGGACATAGACAAGATAAAGTGGATTCTCATGAACGAAAGAAAGGTTGTGAAGCCATATGGTGAGTGGTTTTCAATCCACTATATATTTCCATGTAATATTTCTCCCAATTTTGGTAAAGGCAGATGACATGGACACTAGAGACAAAGCTACTTGGTTCTCTCTGAAATATACCAGAAAACCAACACCATGCCTGAAGCCCTACCAAAACCTGCACCTATACTTTTTAGCAACAGAAAAAATATTTTAGGACTTCTCTTTAGCCCAACATGGTGTATCTTGCAGAAAATTGTGCAGCTTTTCCAAGAATTAAGGTAATGCTGCAGAAGTAATTCTTCTATCAAGCTATGAATCTGAGGGTTGTGAGGGAAACAGAGTGTAGTTAATGGTGGACAAGGGCCTTCCCTGATAGCTCAGTTGATAAAGAATCTGCCTGCAATGTGAGAGACCTGGGCTTGATCCCTGGGTTGGGAAGAGCCTCTGGAGAAGGGAATGCTACCCACTCCAGTATTCTGGCCTGGAGAATTCAATGGACTGTATAGTCATGAGTTCGCAAAGAATCAGACATGACTGAGCAACTTTCACAATGATGCACAAATTCTTCAAGGCCAAGACTGAAGAATTGCTCCCACTGTCTGATTGAAGCTTTCTTTCAAGACCCAGTTAATACACTTTTGACTTCCTTTTTTTCCTTAGATATAAACTTGTTAATTAGCATGCAAGTATGAGTCCCTTGTACTGCAAGGAGATCTAACCAGTCTATTCTGAAGGAGATCAGCCCTGGGATTTCTTTGGAGGGAATGATGTTGAAGCTGAAACTCCAGTACTTTGGCCACCTCATTCGAAGAGTTGACTCATCGGAAAAGACTCTGATTCTGGGAAGGGTTGGGGGCAGGAAGAGAAGGGGACGACCGAGGATGAGATGGCTGGGAGGCATCACTGATTCGATGGACGCGAGTCTGAGTGAACTCCGGGAGTTGGTGATGGACAGGGAGGCCTGGCGTCCTGCGATTCATGGGGTTGCAAAGAGTCGGACCCGACTGAGTGACTGAACTGAACTGATGCAAATATTTGAAAACTGCATTCAGAAAGGAAGATAAAATGAATAATAAACATCCTTCAATTCATGAATGTCTGCGAAAATGGAACTTTCACATTAAGTAGATAATGGTGGGTGAAATGATTAGGGTATGATTTTTTAATTTTATGATTTGATTTTTTTTAAATTCGGTTTTTAACTGGAGGAAAATTGTTTTACAATGTTGTGTTGGTTTCTGTTCATGCTTCTACTCTTGGAGAATCTGGAGCTTAGTCAGGAGCTATTGAACTGCTTTCCCCTTTGAATTGCTTTGGGCACTGAAGTGAAGGCTGGGTAGCTACAAAATTCTCAAGCTGAGGAACTACAGAGGAAAGGTCATCTTTACTGTCCTCTGTTATTCTTATTTCAATGACAAGTTTGGTAGTTTAGTCACTAAGTCATGTCCACCTCTTGCAACGAATGGACCCGCCAGGCTCTTCTGTCCATGGGATTTTTCCAAACAAGAATACTGGAGTGGATTGTCATTTCCTTCTCCTGGGGATCTTCCTGACTCAGGAACTGAACCTGGGTCTCCTCAATGGGCATGGGTTTGGGTGGACTCCGGGAGTTGGTAATGGACAGGGAGGCTGGCCTGCTGCAGTTCATGGGGTCGCAAAGAGTCGGACACGACTGAGCAACTGGACTGAACTGAACTGAACTGCACTGCAGGCAAATTCTTTAAAGACTGAGCTATGAGGGAAGCCCATGACAAGTTTACTATCCTGCAATTTTGTCTATACTGGCTTGAAAGGGATATAAAACACAAGCCATTGAAGAAAAAAATGTCTACTTTATTTGGCACATGCTGAACTTCCAAATTTTGCATATTATATAAATTTATGAAAGCTAGGGCTTATGTTTTCTGGCTTATTGCTTCATTCCCAGAGGTAAAAGTGCTTGGCAAAAATTGCCTGTTAAGGACTTCCCTGGTGGATCTGTTATTAATAATTGGCTTTTAATGCAAGAGACTCAGGTTAGATCCCTGGCCAGAGAACTAAGATCCCACTTGCCATGGGGCAACTAAGCTCTTGCGCCAGAATTACTGAGCCCACACAGTATAACTAGAGAAGCCCTCACAGGGCAACTAAGGATCCTGAATGCTGAAAAAAAGATTCCCTGTGCTACTAAGATTTGTGCCTGAGTATGTGCTAAGTCTCTTCAGTTGTGTCTGACTCTTTGCCACTATGGACTGACCTTATGGACTGTAGCCCGCCAGGCTCCTCTGTCCATGAGATTTCTCCAGGCAAGAATACTGGAGTGGATTGCCATTCCCTGCTCCAGAGAATCTTCCTGACCCAGGGATCAAACCCATATGTCTCCTGCATTGGCAGGTGGGTTCTTTACCATTAGCACCACTTGGGAAGCTCCA
>SJYW01057250.1:154035-189847 GCA_006410735.1 Raphicerus campestris
AGTCTGTCTTGACATTAACCACCATGTGAATAGAAATTCAAATTTCAGTCATCATGTAGATATATTCTTGTCCAAAAATATTCTGAGGTGGAGTCTAGAGTATTTGTAGGCCAGTTATATCAGGGACATAGACAAGATAAAGTGGATTCTCATGAACGAAAGAAAGGTTGTGAAGCCATATGGTGAGTGGTTTTCAATCCACTATATATTTCCATGTAATATTTCTCCCAATTTTGGTAAAGGCAGATGACATGGACACTAGAGACAAAGCTACTTGGTTCTCTCTGAAATATACCAGAAAACCAACACCATGCCTGAAGCCCTACCAAAACCTGCACCTATACTTTTTAGCAACAGAAAAAATATTTTAGGACTTCTCTTTAGCCCAGCATGGTGTATCTTGCAGAAAATTGTGCAGCTTTTCCAAGAATTAAGGTAATGCTGCAGAAGTAATTCTTCTATCAAGCTATGAATCTGAGAGTTGTGAGGAAAACAGAGTGTAGTTAATGGTGGACAAGGGCCTTCCCTGATAGCTCAGTTGATAAAGAATCTGCCTGCAATGTGAGAGACCTGGGCTTGATCCCTGGGTTGGGAAGAGCATCTGGAGAAGGGAATGCTACCCACTCCAGTATTCTGGCCTGGAGAATTCAATGGACTGTATAGTCATGAGTTCGCAAAGAATCAGACATGACTGAGCAACTTTCACAATGATGCACAAATTCTTCAAGGCCAAGACTGAAGAATTGCTCCCATTGTCTGATTGAAGCTTTCTTTCAAGACCCAGTTAATACACTTTTGACTTCCTTTTTTTCCTTAGATATAAACTTGTTAATTAGCATGCAAGTATGAGTCCCTTGTACTGCAAGGAGATCTAACCAGTCTATTCTGAAGGAGATCAGCCCTGGGATTTCTTTGGAGGGAATGATGTTGAAGCTGAAACTCCAGTACTTTGGCCACCTCATTCGAAGAGTTGACTCATCGGAAAAGACTCTGATTCTGGGAAGGGTTGGGGGCAGGAAGAGAAGGGGACGACCGAGGATGAGATGGCTGGGAGGCATCACTGATTCGATGGACGCGAGTCTGAGTGAACTCCGGGAGTTGGTGATGGACAGGGAGGCCTGGCGTCCTGCGATTCATGGGGTTGCAAAGAGTCGGACCCGACTGAGTGACTGAACTGAACTGATGCAAATATTTGAAAACTGCATTCAGAAAGGAAGATAAAATGAATAATAAACATCCTTCAATTCATGAATGTCTGCGAAAATGGAACTTTCACATTAAGTAGATAATGGTGGGTGAAATGATTAGGGTATGATTTTTTAATTTTATGATTTGATTTTTTTAAAATTCGGTTTTTAACTGGAGGAAAATTGTTTTACAATGTTGTGTTGGTTTCTGTTCATGCTTCTACTCTTGGAGAATCTGGAGCTTAGTCAGGAGCTATTGAACTGCTTTCCCCTTTGAATTGCTTTGGGCACTGAAGTGAAGGCTGGGTAGCTACAAAATTCTCAAGCTGAGGAACTACAGAGGAAAGGTCATCTTTACTGTCCTCTGTTATTCTTATTTCAATGACAAGTTTGGTAGTTTAGTCACTAAGTCATGTCCACCTCTTGCAACGAATGGACCTGCCAGGCTCTTCTGTCCATGGGATTTTTCCAAACAAGAATACTGGAGTGGATTGTCATTTCCTTCTCCTGGGGATCTTCCTGACTCAGGAATTGAACCTGGGTCTCCTCAATGGGCATGGGTTTGGGTGGACTCCGGGAGTTGGTAATGGACAGGGAGGCTGGCCTGCTGCAGTTCATGGGGTCGCAAAGAGTCGGACACGACTGAGCAACTGGACTGAACTGAACTGAACTGCACTTCAGGCAAATTCTTTAAAGACTGAGCTATGAGGGAAGCCCATGACAAGTTTACCCTCCTGCAATTTTGTCTATACTGGCTTGAAAGGGATATAAAACACAAGCCATTGAAGAAAAAATGTCTACTTTATTTGGCACATGCTGAACTTCCAAATTTTGCATATTATAAAAATTTATGAAAGCTAGGGCTTATGTTTTCTGGCTTATTGCTTCATTCCCAGAGGTAAAAGTGCTTGGCAAAAATTGTCTGTTAAGGACTTCCCTGGTGGATCTGTTATTAATAATTGGCTTTTAATGCAAGAGACTCAGGTTAGATCCCTGGCCAGAGAACTAAGATCCCACTTGCCATGGGGCAACTAAGCTCTTGCGCCAGAATTACTGAGCCCACACAGTATAACTAGAGAAGCCCGCACAGGGCAACTAAGGATCCTGAATGCTGAAAAAAAGATTCCCTGTGCTACTAAGATTTGTGCCTGAGTATGTGCTAAGTCTCTTCAGTTGTGTCTGACTCTTTGCCACTATGGACTGACCTTATGGACTGTAGCCCGCCAGGCTCCTCTGTCCATGAGATTTCTCCAGGCAAGAATACTGGAGTGGATTGCCATTCCCTGCTCCAGAGAATCTTCCTGACCCAGGGATCAAACCCATATGTCTCCTGCATTGGCAGGTGGGTTCTTTACCATTAGCACCACTTGGGAAGCTCCAAGTAAGACTTGATGTAGCCAAATAAATAAGCAAATTAATACTTAAAAATTTTTCTGTTAAAAAAAAAAATTCAGCCATGCTCAGGATATCAAAGAGTGTTAGATTACCCTAAAGTGAATTTCCATACCTCAAAGGCATGTTTTCCACTCCTGGAGCTTATTCAAACTTATGTCCATTGAGTCAGTGATGCAATCCAACCATCTCATCCTCTGTTGTCCCCTTCTCTTCCCACCTTCAGGTCCCGATATTATTTAACAAACAATACTATCATGATCTCAGTCTAGCTATGGCAATAGAAATGTTGATAAATATCTACAATATAAATCATATTGTTAAAAACACTTAGTATATGCTGATCACAATGGAAAAAGAGAAGCAGCAATTAATTTTGGTCTAAGGACTCATGAGAGGTTCTAAGCGAAAAACCTTTCCCTTAGGAATGCTCATGAGAGATCCTTAAGATTTTGTAAAGGCAATATAATTCAATTAGACAAACACTTATGAGTGGCCATCATGTCTAAGATACTAAGGCACTGTGTAAGACATTTATTTTCAAAGTACAAAGGTGGGAAAAACTCATTTCCATCAAACTGGCTGAGATATCATGGAAGAGATAAGCATGTACAAATCTCATTATGTGCTCAGTTGCTCAATTGTGTCTGACTCTGTGACACCATGGACTATAGTCCACCAGGCTCCTCTGTCCATGAGATTTCCCAGGCAAGAAAACTGGAGTGGGTTGCCATTCCCTTCTCCAGAGGATCTTCTTGATCCAGGGATCAAATCTGCATCTCTGGGATATCCTGTATTGGCAAGCAGATTCTTTACCACTGACCCATCTGGGAAGCCCTTAGGATGGATGAGAATTCCAGAAAAAGAGAAATGTGTGAGGGAAAACACAGAGGTATATAAATAAACAACTCTANATTTCCCAGGCAAGAAAACTGGAGTGGGTTGCCATTCCCTTCTCCAGAGGATCTTCTTGATCCAGGGATCAAATCTGCATTTCTGGGATATCCTGTATTGGCAAGCAGATTCTTTACCACTGACCCATCTGGGAAGCCCTTACGATGGATGAGAATTCCAGAAAAAGAGAAATGTGTGAGGGAAAACACAGAGGTATATAAATAAACAACTCTACTGAATAAGTGGAAAGGATGAGTGAGCCAACACCGTATGGAGGTTAGGGGCATGGGCTCAGGTGCTGACATAGACATGCACAAATCTCATTATAACCCAGTAATGGTTAGATGTCATGTGGCAACAAAGAAGGAAGAATTAATTTTAACACAGAAATTATGGGGGTTTTCTTATGGAATAGCCACTGTCCATTTATTCAGTCACTCATTTAACCATTTACATCGTGGGTCCCTGATCTCTGGGATCTAAGGCTTGATAATCTGAGGTGGAGCTGATGTAATAAAAATAAAGAACACAATAAATGGAATGCACTTGAACTATCCTGAGATTATCTCCCCTGGTTCCAGTCCATGGAAAAAATTTTTTCTAAGAAGCCAGTCCTTAGTGCCAAAGAGATTGGGCACCGCTCACTTAGACGATTATATATAAACTAGTCACTGTTCTATATACTAAGGATACGCTGAAGACCAACGCAGACAAAATGGAACTTACAAAATAGTGTGCAAAGTAATACAGCAAGCAGATTAATTAAGCAAATAAATTAGAAACTATCATAAACAGTAAAGCATGCTATTCTGGTGACTGAATTTTGGCTTCAGAGAGACATGAAATTGAATGGCTAGAAAAAGTTTCTTTGAAGACATTTAGCTGTGTTCTGATTGACAAGAAGGAGTCAAGCTTTTAAATATCATACAAAAGAGTCTTCTGGGCAAAAGACACAACTTGTCAAAAGGCTTGAGAAAGTAAGGGCAGAGGCCAGTTTGGTTACAGCTGAATGAGAAAAAAAGGGAGTGGTTCAAGAATGATATCAAGGGTAAGAAAACTCCAGGACACACAGGGCTTCCTCCACTGCAATTTGGAGATTATTCCAAGTTCTACAGGAAGGCATTGGAGAATTTTAAGTGAGTGCCTTGCAGGATCCCTTTTGCATCTGTGAGGTAAATGGAGTAATAGAGGAACAGTTTTATTGCTTGAGTGGTTACTTCAGAGGTCCAGGATAAATGGGACAGTTTTTTTTTTTTTTTTTCAGGGTTAGGTGTGGGGGAAGAAGAAGGGATTAGTGTCGTCATAGTGGAGAAAGAAAGTGGATAAAATCAGAATATTTTAGAATTGCTGGGTTGACTGGAGCACTGTGGTAGGTGAATGGAAGAGAGGGGTATTTAATCTGATCTATAAAATCTTCACCACATGGCAACAGTGGTAAAGAATCCACCTGCCAATATACAAGATACAAGAGATGCAAGTTTGAACCCTACGTTGGGAAGGTCTCCTGGAGGAGGAAATGGCAACCCAATCCAGTTATTCTTGCCTGGAAAATCCCATGGACAGAGGAGCCTGGAGATTTCAGTCCATGGGGTTGCAAAAGAGTCAGACACGACTGAGTGCACATGAACACACAATGCAGTGAAGGCTTCAACCAAGTAGAAAAGATTACCAGGAGAGGAAAAGTAATAGAGCTTGCCAGCCTGGCTGGAAGAGACAGCTCCTTACAAGTATGACCAAGGGTAACATACACAGGGTGAAGATATATAAACCTGCATATTATATAATTATTAGAAGTTCTGGCTTATATATATGAGGACAGTATTGGACTGCTGTGAGTGGAGTGATCAGATGGGGAATATTATGAATGAGTTTGGTAACTGGGCCTTAAGTTTCTATTTGCATCTCAGCAAGACAGATTATTCCTTTTAAAACATTTGAAACACGATTTTTATCAGAAAAAAAAAAATTAGACAATGCAATATGGCGATTTAACAATGTTAAANTGGCTTATATATATGAGGACAGTATTGGACTGCTGTGAGTGGAGTGATCAGATGGGGAATATTATGAATGAGTTTGGTAATTGGGCCTTAAGTTTCTATTTGCATCTCAGCAAGACAGATTATTCCTTTTAAAACATTTGAAACACGATTCTTATCAGAAAAAAAAAAATTAGACAATGCAATATGGCGATTTAACAATGTTACAGCTTAGAAATTTCCAATCACCACACTGATCTTGAATTTCAGATGTCTTATTTTTTATGCAGATGTTTCTCACTCAGGATGTAGGGTATTATTTAATTTATTATCTTAATAATAAATGCATGTAAACTCAAACTCGGCCTCTTTGACAATCTAGAGGGGTGGGAGGCAAGAGGGCATTTCATCAGGGAGGGAACATATATATACCTATGGCTGATTCATGTTGATGTATGACAGAAACCAGCATAATATTGTAAAACAATTATCATTCAATTAGAAATAAATTATTTTTTTAATTATTTTTTTCTGTATCAATTGAAAAAAATTTAAGAAAAACACCACTATTATTAAGATTTAAAAGTGCTTGTCTATGTTACAAATCACTTCATCAACTGAGAACTTAATTGGCTCATATAATTGGATGGCTGAGGAATAGCTTAATTCAGAAATAAAACAGCATCCCTAGGAGTCACATAGAAGGTGCCAGCAAGGTGCATATGACCCAAATCCTACTCTCACCCTATCACATATAGAAGGAAGAGATCTTCTGGGTGGCTTCTATAAAAATTATTAGTGACTGTCTCTCATTACCTCAGATAGGTCATTTTTGACTGCTCTTGTTGTAATGCCTGTGGCAAAGGTAATAGAATACTCTGATTGGTTTGGCCTAAGCCACATGCTTATACCCTAGGGAAAGTGTGCAAATTCCACCTGAACATGTACTGAGAGTAGGGAAAAGTCATATTCCCCAAAATAACATTATGCTCTTAACATGTGAATGCTTCTGTGATGGTGAAACAATAAATGGTCAACTGGACAGAATTTCCAAACTCTGAGAATGCACTGGGATACATTAGGTTGTTCTTCATAGGCGGTAGTGGTAAAGAAACCACCTGCCAATGCAGGAGATGTAAGAAATGCGGGTTTAATCCCTGGGTCGGGAAGGTTCCCTGGAGGAGGGCATGGCAACCAACTCCAATATTCTTGCCTGGAGAATCCCATGAACAGAGAAGTCTGGCAGGCTACAGTTTATCAGGTCACAGAGAGCTGGAGATGATTGAAGTGACTGAGCACGCACATTAATGCTCCTAGTAATCATTGCAGAGTATTTGATTTATTACTTGTGCTCTTTTGCCCTGGATACTCTTAAGATTCTTAGGAGTCCCTCACTACAGAGCTATTCAAGAAAATGAGATTTCTTTTGTTTATTCTGCATAAAAATTCAGTTCTAACTTTACTCTTTCTCTAACTCTGCATTGAGGCTAAGAGTATGAGAGTGGGGTTGCTCATCGTCACATCTCCAAATGTCGTTCATGAACATGTTTTGCTGAAGAAACAACCATCTCTCTGAAGCTGATTATGACCATTCATTACATGAAGGTGACTGCTCCTAGTACTTTATGAAATGCAAGTTAAAAACTTTTATTTCTTTTCCCCACTGTATATGCAAATAGGCTTAACAAAGTTTTAAACACTTTTGCTTCACTTCATTTTTTTTAACTTATTTTTTTGTTGAAGGACAGGATTTTATTGTTTTCTGTCACACCTCAATGTGAATCAGCCATAGGTATACATATATCCCCTCCCTTTTGAACCTCCTTCCCATCTCCCTCCCCATCCCATCCCTCTAGGCTGATACAGAGCCCCCATTTGAGTTTCCTGAGCCATACAGCAAATTCTTGTTGGCTATTTATTTTTCATATGGTAATGTAAGTTTCCATGTTACTCTTTCCATACATCTCACCCTCTCCTCCCCTCTCTCCATGTCCATAAATCTGTTCTCTATGTCTGTTTCTCCACTGTTGCCCTGTAAATAAATTCTTCAGTACCATTTTTCTAGATTCCATATATATGCATTAGAATATGATATTTATCTTTCTCTTTCTAATTTACTTCACTCTGTATAGTAGGTTGTAGGTTCATCCATCTCATCAGAACTGACTCAAATGCATTCCTTTTTATGGCTAATATTCCTTTGTGTATATGTAACACAACTTCTTTATCCATCTGTTGATGGACATCTAGGTTGCTACTATGCTTTAGCTATTGAAAAAAGTGCTACAATGAACAATGAGACACATGTGCCTTTTCCAATTTTGGTTTTCTCAGGGTGTATGCCTAGGAGTGGGATTGCTGGGTCATATGGTGGTTTTATTCCTAGTTGTATAAGGAATCTCCATACCATCTTCAGTGGCTGTATCAATTTACATTCCCACCAACAGTGTGAAATCATTCCTTTTTCTCTACACCCTCTCCAGCATTTATTGTATGTAGACTTTTTGATGATGGCCATTCTGACCAGTGTGAGGTGATATCTCCTTGTAGTTCTCATTTGCATTTCTCTAATAATGAGCAATGTTGAGCATCTTATCATGTGTTCATTAGCCATCTGTCTGTCTTCTTTGGAGAAATGTCTGTTTAGGTCTTTGCCCACTTTTTGATTGGGTGCTTTGTTTTTCTGGTACTGAGTTGTACGAGCTGCTTGTATATTTTGGAAGTTAATCCTTTGTCAGTTGTTTCATTTGCTTTTATTTTCTCCCATTCCTGGGCTGTCTTTTCACCTTTCTTATAGTTTCCTTTGCTGTGTAAAACTCTTAAGTTTAATCATGTCCCACTTGTTTCCTTTTGTTATTATTTCTATTACTCTAGAGGTGGGTCATAGAAGATCTTACTTTGGTTTATGTCATCATGTGTTCTGCCTGTTTTCCTCTAAGAGTTTTATAGTTTCTGGAATCCACTTTGAGTTTATCTTTGTTTATGGTATTAGGAAGTGTTCTAGTTTCATTCTTTTATATGTAGCTGTCCAATTTTCCCAGCACCATTTATTGAAGAAGCTCTTTGCCCCTTTGTATATTCTTGCCTCCTTTGTCAAAAATGAGGTACCCATATCGGCCTATAGTTTTCTTTTTTTGTGTTGTCTTTGTCTGGTTTGGGTATCAGGGTGATGGTGACTTCATAGAATGAGTTTGGAAGTGTTCTTCCTCTGCAAGAGTTCTCCTGTGAAGTTATCTGGTCCTGGGCTTTTGTTTTTTGGGAGATTTTTTATTAAAGTTTAAATTTTAGTGCTTGAAATTAGGTTGTTCATAATTTCTATTTCTTCCTGGTTCAGTCTTGGAAGATTGAACTCTTCTAAGAATCCATCCAATTCTTCCAGATTATCCATTTTATTGCTGTATAGTTGTTCATAATAGTCTTAAAATCCTTTGTATTTCTGCATTGTCTGTTGTAACTTTTCCTTTTCCATTTCTAATTTTGTTGATTTGATTTTTCTTTTTTTTCTTAATAAGTCTGCCTAAAGGTTTGTCAATTTTGTTTATCTTCACAAAGAACCAGCTTTTAGTTTTATTAATCTTTACTATTGTTTCTTTCATTTCTTTTCAATTATTTCTGCTCTGATCTTTATTTTTTTTTTTTCCTTCTTCTAATTTTGGAGGATTTTCGTCCTTCTTTTCCAGTTGTTTTATTGAAAAGTTAGGTTGTCTATTCAATGTTTTTCTTGTTTCTTGAGGTAGGATTACATTGCTATAAATTTCCCTTTTATAACTGTTTTTGCTGTATCCCATGGGTTTTGAGTTGTCATGTTTTCATTGTCATTTGTTTCTAGAATCTTTTTTTTTTTTAATTTTCCTCTTGATTTCTTCAATAACCTGAGGGTTATTCAGAAATGTTTAATCCCATGTGTTTGTGTTTCTAACAGTTTTTTTTTAAAATTGATATGTAGTCCCATAGAATTCTGGTTGGAGAAGATGATTGATATGATTTCATTTTCCTTAAATTTACTGAGGTTTTAATTTGTGAACCAAGATGTGGTCTAACCTGGATAATGTTCCATGTACACTTGAGAAAAAGGCATATTCTTCTGCATTTGTATGAAATATCCTGAAGATGTCAATGAGATACATTTCATCTAATATATCATTTAAGACTTGTGTTTCCTTATTAATTTTCTGTTTTGACGATCTGCCCATTGGTGTGAGTGGGTGTCAAAATCTTCTTCTATTATTGTGTTACTGTCAATTTCTCTTTTATGTCTCTTAGTGTTTGTCTTATGTACTGAGGTGCTTCTATGCTGGGTGGATAGGTATTTACAATAGTTATATCTTCCTTTTGGATTGATCCCTTGGTCATTATGAAGTCACCTTCCTTATCTCTTGCAATATTATTTATTTTAAGGTTCATTTTGTCTGATATGAGGATTGCTAGTTTTGTTTTTGCTTTGTTTTTTTGCTTCCCATTTTCATGAAATATATTTTTCCATCCTATCACTTTCAGTCTGTATGTGTCTTTAGGTCAGAAGTGGGTTTCTTGTAGACAGTATATATATGGGTCTTGATTTTGTATCCATTCAGTCTTTTGATCATCTTTACTATTATTATTGTGAATTATTTTTCATGAAGTTTGCCTTAGTTCAATTCAGTTTAGTCACTCAGTCGTGTCCAACTCTTTCAATTCCATGGACTATAGGATGTCAGGCTTCCATGTCTACCACAAACCCCTGGAGTTTACTCAGACTCATGTCCGTCAAGCCAGTGATGCCATCCAAAAATCTGATCCTTTGTCGACCACTTCTCTTCCTGCCTTCAAACTTTCCCAGCATCAGAGTCTTTCCCAATGAGTCAGTTCTTCACATCAGGTGGCCAAAGTATTGAAATTTCTGCATCAGTCCTTCCAAGGAATATTCAGGACTGATTTCTTTTAGGATGGACTGGTTGGAGCAGAGACATTACTTTGCTGACTAAGGTCCGTCTAGTCAAGGCTATGGTTTTTCCAGTGGTCATATATGGATGTGAGAGTTGGACTGTGAAGGCTGAGCGCCAAAGAATTGATGCTTTTGAACTGTGGTGTTGGAGAAGACTTTTGAGAGTCCCTTAGACTGCAAGGAGATCCAACCTGTCCATTCTGAAGATCAACCCTGGGATTTCCTTGGAAGGAATGATGCTAAAGTTGAAACTCCAGTACTTTGGCCACCTCACGTGAAAAGCTGCCTCATTGGAAAAGACTGATGCTGGGAAGGGTTGGGGGCAGGAGGATGAGTGGACAACCTAGGATGAGATGGCTGGATGGCATACAGACTCGATGGACGTGAGTCTGAGTGAACTCCGAGAGATGGTAATGAACAGGGAGGCCTGGCGTGCTGCGATTCGCGGGGTCGCAAAGAGTCGGACACGACTGAGCGACTGAACTGAACTGAACTGGTTGGATCTCCTTTCAGTCCAAGGGGCTCTCAAGAGTCTTCTCCAACACCACAGCTCAAAAGTGTTAATTCTTCAGCACTCAGCTTTCTATATACTCCAACTCTCACATCCATACATGACTACTGGCAAAACCATAGCCTTGACTAGACAGACCTTTGTTGGCAAAGTAATCTCTCTGCTTTTTAATATGTTGTCTAGGTTGGTAATAACTTTCCTTCCAAGGAGTAAGCATCTTTTAATTTCATCACTGCAATCACCATCTGCAGTGATTTTGGATTCCCCAAAAGTAAAGTCTGTCACTGTTTCTATTGTTTCGTCATCTATTTGCCATGAAAAGATGGGACTAGAAGCCATGATCTTCATTTTTTGAATGTTGAGTTTTAAGCCAACATTTTTACTCTCCTGTTTTACTTTCATCAAGAGATTCTTTAGTTCTTCTTTGCTTTCTGACATAAAGGTGGTGTTATCTGCATATCTGAAACTAGTGTTATTTCTGCTGGCAATTTTGATTCTAGTTTGTGCTTCATCCAGTCCAGCATGTCTCATGATGTACACTGCATATAAGTTAAATAAGCAGGGTGACAATATACAGCCTTGACATACTCCTTTCTGGAACCAGTCTGTTGTTCCATGTCCAGTTCAAATTGTTGCTTCCTGACCTGCATACAGGTTTCTCAGGAGGCAGGTCAGGTGGTCTGGTATTCCCATCTCTTGAAGAATTCTCCACAGCCTGTTGTGATCCACACAGTCAAGGCTTTGGCATAGTCCATAACGCAGAAGTAGATGTTCTTCTGGAACTCTCTTGCTTTTTCAATGATCCAACAGATGTTGGGAATTTAATCTCTGGTTCCTCTACCTTTCTATATCCATATCCAGCTTGAACATCTGAAAGTTCACAGTTCACGTACTGTTGAAACCTGGCTTGAAGAATTTTGAGCATTACTATGTTAGCAGTATTGAACAGGTATTTTGAACATTTTTGGCATTGCCTTTCTTTGGGATTGGAATGAAAACTACCTTTTCCAGTCTTGTGGCCACTGCTGAGATTCCCAAATTTGACAGCATATTGAGTGCCTTTTTGCTGTTCTTTTTCTTAGGGATGGTTTTGATCACTGTCCCCTGTACAATGTCATGAGCCTCCATCCATAGTTCTTCTGGCACTTTGTCTATCAGATCTATTCCCTTGAATCTATTTCTCACTTCCATTATATAATCATAAGGGATTTGATTTAGGTCATACAGTAACAACCCACTCCAGTATTCTTGCCTGGAAAATCCCATGGATGGAGGAGCCTGGCAGGCTATAGTCCATGGGGTCACAAAGAGTCAAACATGACTGAGTGACTTCACTTTTTTTTCTTTCTATACCTGAATGGTCTAGTGGTTTTCCCCACTTTCTTCAATTTAAGTCTGAATTTGGCAATAGTGAGTTCATGATCTGAGCCACAGTCAGCTCCTGGTATTGTTTTTGCTGATGGTATAGAGCTTCTCCATCTTTGGCTATAAAGTATATAATCAATCTGATTTTGGTATTGACCATCTGGTGATGTCCATGTGTAGAGTCTTCCCTTGTGTTGGAAGAGGGTGTTTGCTATGACCAGTGCATTCTCTTGGCAAAACTCTGTTAGCCTTTGGTCTGCTTTGTTTTTTACTCCAAGGTCAAATTTGCCTGTTACTCCAGGTATTTCTTGACTTTCTACTTTTGCATTCCAGTCCCCTATAATGAAAAGGACATCTTCTTTAGCTTTTAGTTCTAGAAGCTCTTGTAGATCTTCATAGAACCATTCAAATTCAATTTCTTCAGCATTACCTTTTGGAGAATAGATGTAGATTACTGTGGTATTGAATTGTTCGCCTTGGAAATGAACAAAAATCATTCTGTCGTTTTTGAGACTGCATTACAGTATTGCATTTCAGACTTTTGTTGACTATGATGGCTACTCCATTTCTTCTAAAGGGTTCTTGCCCACAGTAGTAGATATAATGGTCATCTGAGTTAAATTCACCCATTCCAGTCCATTTTAGTTCACTAATTCAAAAATGTCAATGTTCACTGTTGCTATCTCCTATTTGACCACTTCCAATTTGCCTTGATTCAGGGACCTAACTTCTAGCTTATATGCAAAATTGTTCTTTCCAACATCAGACATTACTTCTATCACATGTCACATCTACAACGGGGTGTTGTTTTTGCATTGGCTTCATTCTTTCTAGAGTTATTTATACACTGATATCCAGGAGCATATTGGGCACCTACCCATCTGGGGAGTTCATCTTTCAGTATCATATCTTTTTGTCTTTTCTTACTGTTCATGAGGTTCTCAAGACAAGAATATTGAAGTGGTTTGCCATTCCCTTCTTCAGTGGGCCATGTTTTGTCAGAACAAAACATGTAGTTTACCTATTTTTTGTTTATTTATTTCAACTTCTGTGCTTCTAGTTTGTTCCTTCTTTTGTGCAATATTTCTCTTCCCTCCTATGTTTGGTCCAATGGTTTCTGTAAGTTTTGTATAGGGTGAGATTTGTGATGAGTTTTTGGTTTGTTTGTTTGTTTTTCCTCTGATGGGCAAGGCTGAGTGAAGTGGTAATCCTGTCTGCTGACAATTTTTTTGTATTTTTCTTTTGTTTGTTATTTAGATGAGGTGTCCTGCACAGGGTGCTACAGGTGGTTGAGTGATGCTGGATCTTGCATTTAAGTGGTTTCCTTTGTGTGACTTGGGTTTCCCTGGGGGCTCAGAGGTTAAAGGATCTGCCTGCAATGTGGGAGACCTGGGTTCTATTCCTAGGTTGGGAAGATCCCCTGGAGAAGGAAATGGCAACCCACTCCAGTATTCTTGCCTGGGAAATCCCATGGACAAGGAAGCCTGATGGGTTATAATCCATTGGAGTAGCAGAGTCAGACACAACCAAGCGACTTCACTTCACTTTGTGTGACTTCTCACTATTTGATATCCTTAGGATTAGTTCTCTGGTAGTCTAAAGTCTTGGAGTCAGGGCTCCCACTCCAAAGGCCTAGGGCTTGATCTCTGGTCAGCAACGAAATTTCCACAAGTGGTTTGTTATGACGTTAAATGAAATTAAAATAAATACCCCAAAATGAGAAACCAAAGATGAATCCCAGACAAATGGCAATTACAAAATCAGGCAAATAATAATTAAAGTAATGGAATATACACATATACCTATACCCCCATAAGCAAAGTCAAAACAGTCCAACAAAAATAAAGTACAGTAGATTGACCCAGCTAACAAAGGACATCAAAACTTATATTTACCATTTAAGAACACAACTAACTAAAGCACAGACTTGAAAACAAAACTAAAGCAAGGTGCCAAGTGGTAAATAAAGGAATGAAAACAAAACTAACAAAGATATTGCAAGAAAAGGAAAGAAAAAATAAATATGCAAAGTTAAATACAGGTAAATGAAGAAGATTCATACACATTAAAAAGTAACTGCAAGGGGAAAACAATAGTAGGAAAGGCAAAAACAAAAACAAAAACAGAATAATGTAGAAAAACTGTAACAGGTAAAAAAAAATTTTTTTTTAAAGAGAAAAGAATAAAAAGGAAAGATGGAGAAAGAAAAAAGGAAAGGAAAAAAAATAGGAAAACTCCAGAGAACTACAAAAGTACAACGTAGAGGCAGAGGTTTATAACAACAATGAAAAGTGTGACTGAATATATACATATACATATATACCCATCAGTTCAGTTCAGTCTCTCAGTTGTGTCAGTCTCTTTGTGAACTCATGCGCTGCAGCATGCCAGGCTTCTCTGTCCATCACCAATTCCCGGAGCTTAGTCGAACTCATGTCCATCGAGTCAGTGATTCCATCTAACCATCTCATCCTCTGACATCCCTTTCTCTTCCTGCATTCAATTTTTCCCTGCATCAGGGTCTTTTCCAATGAGTCAGTTCTTTGCATCAGGAGGCCAAAGTATTGGAGTTTCAGCATCAGTCTTTCCAGTGAATATTCACGACTGGTTTCCTTTAAGACTGACTCATTGGAAAAGACTCTGATGCTGGAAGGGATTGGGGGCAGGAGATGAAGAGGACGACAGAGGATGAAGTGGCTGGATGGCATCGCTGACTCGATGGATGTGAGTCTGAGTGACCTCTGGGAGTTGGTGATGGACAGGGGGACCTGGCGTGCTTTGATTCATGGGGTCGCAAAGAGTCACGACTGAGCGATTGAACTGAACTGAATCCTGTTATCCTAAAATGTAAATTCTGGGAGTGGGTCTGGTAAAATTTTCACAAACTTGAGACATTCTTTTGATTTATTGTAATAACTAATTAGGGGCTTCCCTGTGGCTCAGAGGTTAAAGCGTCTGCCTCCAATGTGGGAGACCCGGGTTTGATCCCTGGGTCCGGACGATCCCCTGGAGAAGGAAATGATAACCCATTCCAATATTCTTGCCTGGAGAAGCCCATGGATGGAGATAATAACTAATTTAAAAATGTATAACTCCCTTGCTAACACTAATGAGGAGGGCATTCTCTGTACGCTTTCTGATGTCTGTCAGAAGCTTTCTCTGTTGCTTTTCATACTTTAATAAAACTCTCCTACACAAAAGCTCTTGAGTGATCAAGCCTGGTCCCTGGTCCTGAAGCTAAATCTTCTTTGGAGTTCATGAATCCAACATTGTTCACTGTGAGTTATCAGAGTCTTCTTCTTAGTCACACTGTCTCTGGGTTTCAATTGTGGTTTTATTTTCACCTGTCCATGTGGGTCATCCACTGGGGTTTGCTCTTGCAGCTGACCTGGAGGACTTGGATTTGCCACTGTGAGGGCCAGATGTGGAGATGGAACAGCTGCTTGGGTTGCAGGGGTTCTGGTAGCACCAGGTACTCAGGGGAGCTGGTGGGTAGGGCAGCAGGAACTATAGTACTCTAGAAGGGCATGGCAACCAGTGTTGGCTAATATGCTCCAGTATTATTGCCTGGAGAATCCCCTGGCAGGCCACAGTCTACAAGGTTGCAAAGAGTTGGACATGACTGAAGCGACCCTGCATGCATAAAGTCAAGACTTTTTTTTTTGCCTGTGCAGCTCTTCCCCAGTGAAAGTTGAGCATGAAGGTGGTGTAGCTGCTTGGCTTGTGGGGACCTCGGTGGCATCAAGTGTGCAGGGATATAGACTGCCTCTGCCACAGGAGTTATGATTCTATCAGTCTTTTATCTAGCCTCTTGTAGCTGGTGATCAGAAGGCCTCTTTGGCCAGTCTATCTTCATAACTCTGCTCGTTCAGGCACATAGAGTACCCCCACCCCCCAACTGGTTGGGGTCCTACTCTGTAGTTCAGTGCATCAGGCATTTCATTGGCCAGCCTCTCCATTGTTCAGCTGCTGAAGTGTGGGGAGAGAGGCTTTGGTGATGGCTCCACTCCCTATACATAATACAGCAGTANACAGAATAATGTAGAAAAACTGTAACAGGTAAAAAAAAATTTTTTTTTAAAGAGAAAAGAATAAAAAGGAAAGATGGAGAAAGAAAAAAGGAAAGGAAAAAAAATAGGAAAACTCCAGAGAACTACAAAAGTACAACGTAGAGGCAGAGGTTTATAACAACAATGAAAAGTGTGACTGAATATATACATATACATATATACCCATCAGTTCAGTTCAGTCTCTCAGTTGTGTCAGTCTCTTTGTGAACTCATGCGCTGCAGCATGCCAGGCTTCTCTGTCCATCACCAATTCCCGGAGCTTAGTCGAACTCATGTCCATCGAGTCAGTGATTCCATCTAACCATCTCATCCTCTGACATCCCTTTCTCTTCCTGCATTCAATTTTTCCCTGCATCAGGGTCTTTTCCAATGAGTCAGTTCTTTGCATCAGGAGGCCAAAGTATTGGAGTTTCAGCATCAGTCTTTCCAGTGAATATTCACGACTGGTTTCCTTTAAGACTGACTCATTGGAAAAGACTCTGATGCTGGAAGGGATTGGGGGCAGGAGATGAAGAGGACGACAGAGGATGAAGTGGCTGGATGGCATCGCTGACTCGATGGATGTGAGTCTGAGTGACCTCTGGGAGTTGGTGATGGACAGGGGGACCTGGCGTGCTTTGATTCATGGGGTCGCAAAGAGTCACGACTGAGCGATTGAACTGAACTGAATCCTGTTATCCTAAAATGTAAATTCTGGGAGTGGGTCTGGTAAAATTTTCACAAACTTGAGACATTCTTTTGATTTATTGTAATAACTAATTAGGGGCTTCCCTGTGGCTCAGAGGTTAAAGCGTCTGCCTCCAATGTGGGAGACCCGGGTTTGATCCCTGGGTCCGGACGATCCCCTGGAGAAGGAAATGATAACCCATTCCAATATTCTTGCCTGGAGAAGCCCATGGATGGAGATAATAACTAATTTAAAAATGTATAACTCCCTTGCTAACACTAATGAGGAGGGCATTCTCTGTACGCTTTCTGATGTCTGTCAGAAGCTTTCTCTGTTGCTTTTCATACTTTAATAAAACTCTCCTACACAAAAGCTCTTGAGTGATCAAGCCTGGTCCCTGGTCCTGAAGCTAAATCTTCTTTGGAGTTCATGAATCCAACATTGTTCACTGTGAGTTATCAGAGTCTTCTTCTTAGTCACACTGTCTCTGGGTTTCAATTGTGGTTTTATTTTCACCTGTCCATGTGGGTCATCCACTGGGGTTTGCTCTTGCAGCTGACCTGGAGGACTTGGATTTGCCACTGTGAGGGCCAGATGTGGAGATGGAACAGCTGCTTGGGTTGCAGGGGTTCTGGTAGCACCAGGTACTCAGGGGAGTTGGTGGGTAGGGCAGCAGGAACTATAGTACTCTAGAAGGGCATGGCAACCAGTGTTGGCTAATATGCTCCAGTATTATTGCCTGGAGAATCCCCTGGCAGGCCACAGTCTACAAGGTTGCAAAGAGTTGGACATGACTGAAGCGACCCTGCATGCATAAAGTCAAGACTTTTTTTTTTGCCTGTGCAGCTCTTCCCCAGTGAAAGTTGAGCATGAAGGTGGTGTAGCTGCTTGGCTTGTGGGGACCTCGGTGGCATCAAGTGTGCAGGGATATAGACTGCCTCTGCCACAGGAGTTATGATTCTATCAGTCTTTTATCTAGCCTCTTGTAGCTGGTGATCAGAAGGCCTCTTTGGCCAGTCTATCTTCATAACTCTGCTCGTTCAGGCACATAGAGTACCCCCACCCCCCAACTGGTTGGGGTCCTACTCTGTAGTTCAGTGCATCAGGCATTTCATTGGCCAGCCTCTCCATTGTTCAGCNTCAGGTCCCTGGGGAAACCTGCTCCACCTCCAGACCTACCAGCTTCCCCTGGTAGGTCCTGTTTCCCACCCCTGCCACCGCACCCTGCAGCACCCCCATGATAACCGTTCCCACCACTCACTGTCTGTCACACCTGCTAGAGCTCCTCATGGGTGGGGACGAGGATGTCTGTGGTGATCACACCCTAGCAACAGCACTGCTGACTTCTTGGGTCGTGGAGGTCCAGGGCAGAGAACCAGAGCACATATTTTGAGAGGGAGGTGTTAAAACTGTAAAGTTGGTGACACACCACAGTTCTCAGGACTTTGAGTTTCCTCGCTTTCAATCCATGANGGTCGTGGAGGTCCAGGGCAGAGAACCAGAGCACATATTTTGAGACGGAGGTGTTAAAACTGTAAAGTTGGTGACACACCACAGTTCTCAGGACTTTGAGTTTCCTCGCTTTCAATCCATGATCCTTGAGCAAGAGCTGTTAGGGTAACCCAGCTACCATCAAGAAAACAAGATTTCCGGGAGATGCTTAACTTGCAGAAACATATCTAGCACCCACATAATAGACTCACACACAGAAAGGACACAGATCCTAAGTTCATAGCCCTGCAAGTTATCAGACAGCAAATGCAAATCATGTTTCCAGTCCCCAGACCACAGTGTCCCATCTTCTGTGGGCTAGGCGTCAAACAGCACTTCAGGCTCAAATCATGTTGTTAGATCTCCTGCAGGGACAGGCTCTCCTCCCTCAGAAGGTCCTGCTCACAGGGCTGGAACTTATCACGGCCTCTCCTGCACACAGAGGAGCTGACTGGTGTTTCGGGTGGTGAGCTGGAAAATGGTGAACAAGCCCTGACTGGTAGTGTGGTCTAAATATTTGCACCATGGCTGGTCTCGAGTTGCCAACGTGAATGGTATAGTGAGGCTGGAAAGAGAGGCACACGTCAGCTCTCCCGGGCTGGGGAGCCCCTCCAGCACACCTCAGGCTTAGGGTCTGTGTTGTTGTGAACAGCACCACAGTCACACACTTTCTGGGGAGGCAGGGGGCAACTGAGGATGCTTTCCATTTCACACCACTGCAGGGCAAGCTTCCACTGAATGGGAGGGCAGGGCCATAGGCAGCTCCATCTGCAACGTCATTTCTCTCCTTCCCTTTCTTCTGGCAGAGGATGCACGTTAATTTGTATAGATTAAATAAAACTACCACGAACACAGTTTTTTTCACATCCTTTGTAGCTGAACCTGCAAGTCAAGAGTAAGTTGGACCTTGAGTTCGAGTTTCCTGATTACTGAACTTCTTGAGCTCAGCACCCCCTTGGGCCAGGTCACCTGCACCAGCCACACCTGCTCTCACTCACACCCTGGGCTCCAGCGTGTGAAGCTGGCAAGGGCAGAGGAACGCCAGCCACACACACTGCATGTCACAGCTGCTCCTGAAGCGTGAGTGCACCTGGCTGAGTAGACAGAAGGGCAGGCCCGATGACACAGGGCATCACTGCTGCCTGGGATGCCTGCCAGCGTGGAAGGTGTGGAGCCTCTGGGTCGCAGGACACAGTTTTGCTCTGCTGTGGACAGGCTGTGGCGGTGGTTGGTGGGGGTACTGTTTGGGCTGGAGGGGGTCATGGCCAGCGTCACAGCTGCTGTGTGTCAACCCTTATCCATCATCAAGCCACACTCTTGGCTCCTTGTTTGTTTTTTTTTTGGTCAGACAAGAACTATTTAACTGAACACTTATGTGCAACTTAATGTTCTAGATTGCACTGAGGAAACAATGGTTATAATGGCAAACGAGACAGGCAAAGTCCAGGTGTTCAGGGGAGTCATATTCTAGTGGAAGAAGATGACAGTAAATAACAGGCAAGACTGTTAGATACTAAGAAATGCTACAGAAAATGCAAGATGGAATCATACGAGAGGGGCTGGCGTGCGGCTGCTCAGAGGAGGCTGCTCCGAGGGAGGCCAGTTGTGGAGAGCTGAATACAGAGGAGGGGCTGCCTTGTGGTTGCAAGTCCAAGGGAAGAGCGTCCCAGGCTAAGTGACAGGTGCCAACACAGAGTAGGGCAGGGCTCTGCAGAGAAGGCATGGGGGTGGGACACTGGGGAGGTGGGCTAGGCCAGGGCTGGAGAGGGCCCCGATGACCCTGCTCAGAAGCTGGCTTTAATTCACAGAGCATTGGGAAGTCTACCTGCGGGTTTNAGTGTATTTGAAGTTGCGGATGAGACCAGCTACAGAGCAAATGCAGAAGCATCGAAAGCTGGAGTTCAGGGCTTAGCCAACATCTGAAAGTTTGGAACAGGACAAGAAACCATGAAAGAACACTTGAGGAGGTGTGGCCAGGGAGGCAGGAGCAAAGTCAGGGCGTGTGGGGCTTCAGAGGTGTTTCAAGAGGCAGGGAATGGTTAGTCATGACAAAAGCTGATGAGAGATGAAGTAAGAGAGAACTGACTACTGATTTTGGAAGGCTATAGTTCATTTGAGTGGGAGCTGTTTAGTGGAGCGGTGGGGCCAAAAGTGATAGAATGTTTTCCTTTCGTCCCATTCACCCTATTCCGCCCACCCATTGCAGCCAGTCCTGCTCGCTAGTGTGCTGCCTCTCCTGATCCACGCAGCTACGGTATCTAGTGAGAATCTCTGGCTGAGTCCTTCCTTCCTCCATTTCCTTCCCGCAGCCAGGAGCTGTCTGAAGGACCCGGTCAGTAAATGTTTTCTGTGAAAGGTATATACAGAGGGCAGAGCAGGATTGTGCTCCTGAGAACTGCCTCCGATGGCTGGACCCTCTTTGGGCAGAGCTGACCAGGACACAGAATGGTTGAGCCGTGCCTGGGGCCTTGTCCATTGTGGACCCCGCTGGAGATGAACAGCACCAACACTCCATCTCTGTGTCTGTCTACTTAGCAGTGCTTGTCCTTCACAGCTCAGGAAAAATCGCCAAGAATGTTACTGACTCTAATTTTAATTTGTCTAGCACTCTTGTTAATGATGTCTATTTAAGACATCCATTAAAGGCCCATGAGGTTAATTAAATGGACAATTCCAATACAGTTCTATTAGAACCCCCTCTATTAAATTAATATTATAGACATTTAACAGATGTCTTAATTAGACATTATAGTTAAGAAATGCAAACTAAATTAGAACTAAAGCCATTGTCCAGAAAGCAAGCTTTTTACCATAATTTATGGCTTTGGGGGGGAATGTTCATGTTTACTCTTCAGAACCTGAGAGATCAGTCATTTGACAATCTTTTCCAGCATTCAGAAAGCACCATCCCGAGAGGCCCAAATCTTAAATCACAGTCCAGATGTCAGAGCTGGAAAAGACTTCAGATACCATCTGGAGTCCAGCATCCTCAAACATCAATGATTGGGGGAACCAGCTGGGGTCTTAGAGAAACAGAAAGCTGTCTGGGCTCCACCCGTGGAGTATGATCACAGCCCAGGATCTGGCTGCTTTTAACACATAGCCTGCAGATTCTCGCACAGGTAGTGGCCGAATCCCACTTCATGAAGCCCTGATCTAGTCTCAAGGCCACACTTGACAGATGGTGACACTGAGGCCTTGGAAGACTTCAGAACTGGGTGACTGGATCAGCACAATTCCACAGCCTGCCCGATGCAGTAGAACTTTTCTAGCAGCGCCCGCCATCTCTCCCCTCCCGCTGGGCATCTCCTGAGTTTGGTAGCCATAGGCCCACAGCCTTTCCTGTCATCTCCTATGCTGGCCCCAGGCCCTCTGGGCAGGTGATTTCCTGGGTCCTCCATATTGGCCCTGCAGGCCCCTCCTGAGCCTGTGTGACCACGCTCTTAAACATCCCACAACCGCCTGGATCCAGAGCCACCTCCAGGGAGCCTCCCTCGCCCAACCTGCCCACCTCTTCATTTCCATTCCCAACCAGACTCTGCCTGGCCCCAACAAGAGGGCTTGGGAAGAGAAGCTGCAGAAATGGAAGAGAAGCTGGAACTCTCTGAGCTCCTGGTATTAGAGGGAGGGAGCAGCTGAATCGAAGTTCCATGGGCAAATCCTGGTATTGTGTGGTGACGGGAGCTCAGGGTCCAGCAGCTGGGTTGGATGAACTGGCTAATGGCCCGAGCACCCCATAGAGGGGTGTGGGAAGGCTGGGCCAGGCCAGTATCTGAGGATGTGGGTCAGGGTGCAGGGCACAATTAGTCTGTCCCAGCTGGGACACCTCCATGGCTGTTAATGAACTGAATCATGTTCCCTCCAGATTCCTCTGTTGAAGTCCTGGGCCTTTAAGTAGGTAAAGTTAAATAAGTTAAATTAAAGGAATGTGGGGCTTTAATTCCATAAGACTGGTGTCTTTATAAGAAGAAGAGACATCATTGATCTCTCACCTCTCCCCAAGTGCACAGGTGGTCATCTGAGGACACAGTGATGTGGCCAAGGAGAAAGCTCTTACCAGACAGCAAAGGAGGGCACCTTAATCTTGGATGTCCAACCTCCAGAACAAGGAGAAGGGAAATGTCTGTTGATTAAGCTGACTCCCTGCAACATTGTTACGGCAGGCTGGGCTAATAAGGCATGGCCCACACTGCCCCTCTCACGCTCCAGGTGCTTCATCCTTTTCCTGCCCTAGAGGCACTGGCCTGTCCTTGCAGGCCCCACACTGTGGCTGTGTCCTTCTCAGAACTGGCCCTAGGGGATGTAAAGGGCCTGGGGCCTGCTCGCTCTTGAGGGGGACAGTGGGTCACCGTACCCACGTCTCCTGTCTCGTCCCGTGGTGTTAACTGTTCTGTCGCTTCACAGGCCTCTCTCGGGGCAAAGGGTTCTCCCCTGCATGAAGGCTTATACACAAGGCCAATTTCGCTGTCTCACAGGGAGCCTACGTGTACAAGGCCCCAGCTCCGCTGGTGCTCTGCTCCCTGGGCAGCGGAGATGGGAGAGACTGGACTGCAAAGTACGACACCGCTCTCCAAGCCAAGCCCTGTGCTGCAGCCGTGGGGACACGGCCAGCCCTGTGCACCTGCCTGTGCAGCGTTTAGTACAGTTTCACCAGGATCATGCACTCACCATCAGCGCCTGGCCCGGCCTGGGCCCTCCTCACCCCCTCCTCTGCCTTTGAGGACAGCGTGGTCCATGGGGCACAGAGCCTCATGGCCCCTAGGGACAAAAGCGTCTTCCAGAAACAGGCAGCCCAGTGGCAGCTTCATTGCAGGTGAGTGTTCTCACCAAGTCTCCTTGGGGAGGGGGAGAGAAGTACATAAACAGCCACTCACATGGAAACTTGAGTCTGCGCCAAATGAAAAACAGATTTCACATGGCAATTGGTTCCAACAACTTTTCTGGAAAGCAACTGTATATCTATACAACATTGGCCACCTTTTACATTGCAGAGGGGTGGGTAAGAGCAGTGGGATTTCGGAAGTGATAGCACCTATGCTGTTACCAGTGTGGCACTTTCAGACAGCCGGAAGAACAGGAGCCGTTATTATGGGAAAGACAAGAGATTCCCTCAGAAGCAGGAACCCAGGTAATAAAGGATGAGCTCTGGAAGTATCTTCCCATCCTAAAAAACATGGCTCTGGAGCTAGACTATAGCGTTCAAATCCCAGCTCGACCTCTCTCAGGTGGTGAGACCCCAGGCAAGCCAGTGCTCTGACTCTGACGTCCTGTGGCCACACCCAATGGCTGTCACTGGGTCAGGATGCCCTGTCTGAGGTGGTGCTGAGACTTGGGCTCTGAACCACAGGCAGCAGTGGCTAGACTGCGGAGAACACCCTAGGAGACTCAGACCCTCCTGGTAAGTGAGGGAGAGCACGCGCAGATGGAAGCGGGGTCGAGCTGCCAGGCATGTATGACCATGGGAGACTCTCGGTGGGCTCAGCCTTCAGGAGGCACAGCTAGGCCTTCTCGCTGTTCTCCAGTTGATGTGAAATCGGTGTTTACACTCCCCTTATCGTGTTTCTCGTCCTTTGTGGAGTTTGAGTGGGAAGTGCTGAGAAAGCAAAGCTCTGGCACTGCTGCTTCTCTTGGTGTGGAAGCAAAAAGTGTGTGAATGTGCCACCAGTTTGTCATCAGGAATGCTTCTGCCTTCACCGTGTTGACTGGCAAACACCTGCTGCTCAAAGCAAAGGGGTGACAGGGTCTTCTAAGCCACGTGGCTTTTTTAATAGCAGACCTGGAAGGCTGGTCCCACCCTGTTCTCATTCGGCTGGTTTGTACTCTGGCCTGCGTAGAAGGGCCCCAGCTACTGGCCCACAGGCACACTGCCCACAGGCCTAGGGTCAGACCAGAGAGCCATGCTTTTTGGCAGCAAAAATGGAACTAAGAGTCACCTAAGGCGGCGCCATTGGGGACTCAGGCGTATCCAGCAGGTTAGACCTTGGCAAAGGCTGTAGTCTTATTTCCCCTTTAGTCCCCCTTCCTCTGGAGCCTAATAGACTCAGGAATTGAGAACACTCCATAGGCTTAAGTTCCCTGTACTGGAACTTTCTTCTGCTTTCTAGAAACAGCAAAGTAAACCATGGTTAGGTCAGAGAGCTTGACAGAGGCATGATTTAAAGTGACACACTGAAGATGCAGGGCGCCTCTGAACTAGTGCGACTCAGCGCCTCGTGGCACCGAGAGAAAAAGGTACAAGCCAGGGACAGCCTCAGGCCTCTCTTCCCTTCCGTCCTGGCCGTGCTGCAGGAATCACTCCTGTGGCCTGTTCACGCCCACACACATTTTATTATCACACAAACTACTGATTTATCAAACAACATTCTGAAAACACAGAAAAAGTATGAAAAGGAAAACCAAATAAACTATTTAGGTCAACTTGTGTTAATCCTAGTGCTTTCACCAATCTTTTCTCTCCATGGGAGTAATATAAACACAAGAGCATCTATAAAGACACATCCCTCTGGTCCCTGAATTCTGCGCTCAGTACAGTGCTTCTTCCCAGATGACTAAACGTCCTTAATGCTGATTTAAACTGGCTGGAAGTGGTCTATAACCAGAACTGGNACACACACACACACACACACACACACACACACACACACACACTTATTTAATGATTCCAGAAACTCCAGAACATAATTCCTACTTGATTTACTATGATTCACAGTCATACATATAAAGAAGTAAAAGGAAATGAATTTAAACATTTACTATTGCCACCAACAAATACATTACTTTTTTCCATGGTTATTTAACTTTGAGAGATCTGCATATTGATATTTTGGGCTAGGAAAGTTTCTGACAATATGATGAAATCATTAGTTTATATGGTTTATTTCACCAAATATTAACTTTTTAAAAATAATAGAAACTATAAAAGTACTGAAAATACACAAAAAAAGGGGGGGGGGAATATCAGAAGATTTGCTTTCAGAGTACAAATGGTATTCTGGATAGTATCCTAGAACAGGAAAACAGACTTTAAGGGCTGACTAGTAAAATTCAAAATATTGAGTTTAGTTAATAATATAATATACCAAACTTGGTTTTATAATTTTTAATTTTATTGAGTTGTTATGTCTTTCTAGTTTTTTCTAGAATACAAGACATAAATCACTTAAACTTTATTCATAACAAGACAATATTTTAACCTCTCAACATTTGATATGTTTGAGGCTGTAATAGCTGAGTGTCTTAATTAATAATATGAAATACCAATCTCAGTAAATGTAGAAATCATGTATATATAATGCACTATTTTTACACACAAAAATATGTGAAGATGACATAAACTTATCATCACTATGCTTTACAGTTTTCTTTAATGGACTGTTTTGTTTAAATGTAACACNTATGTTTGAGGCTGTAATAGCTGAGTGTCTTAATAATATGAAATACCAATCTCAGTAAATGTAGAAATCATGTGTATATAATGCACTATTTTTACACACAAAAATATGTGAAGATGACATAAACTTATCATCATTATGCTTTACAGTTTTCTTTAATGGACTGTTTTGTTTAAATGTTACACAACTGGACAATGCTCTTATACCTGAAGTATTAGATGGGTTAACTGTAATATTGATACTTTGTTAGTAATTGGTAATTAGGAGATAGAGGCTCTTCATAAGGACTAAGAAATACATAATAGAGATCATTTATTAAAGGAAAAAATTCATGTGCTATGCTTAGTCAGTCATATATTTTACCATAAAATAGTAACCAAACATACAAGGTGATTGTAGTGCATGGAAGTAACTTTCTGAATTAAAACTAAGGCACATTAATCTATGTCAATATTCAGTACTTCCAATTGTTATCTCTTTATATTTTTCTCTTCAGGCATGACAAACACAAACAACATATTAAGCAGAGACGTCACTTTGCCAACAAACATCCACATAGTCAAAAGCTATGGTTTTTCCAGTAGTCAAGAACAGATGTTAGAGTTGGACTGTAAGGAAGGCTGAGCACTGAAAGGTTGATGTTTTTAAATTGCATTGCTGGGGAAAACTCTTGAGAGTCACCTGGACCGCAAGGAGATCAAACCAGTTAATCCTAAAGGGAATCAAACCTTGGAAGGACTAATACTGAAGCTCATATACTTTGGCCAACTGATGCAAAGAGCCAACTCATTAGAAAAGACAAGATACTGGGAAAGACTGAGGGCAAGGGGAGAAGGGGGCGACAGAGGATGAGATGGTTAGATAACATCACTGACTCAAGGACATGAGTTTGAGCAAACTCTGGGAGATAGTGAAGGACAGGGAAGTCTGGCATGCTGCAGTTCATGGGGTCACAAAGAGTCAGATACAGCTTAGCAACTGAACAACAACTTGGAAAATGCTGAAAAAAAGTATGAAAATCATTAGCATCAAAACCTCCAATATATAGTTTAATGTTTTATACAAACACACACAGACAGGTATATCTTAAATTGGGTTCATACTGTTTATCACATACTTTTATCTTGCTTTTTTCACTTAATGTCCAATTATGAAATGCTGTTCAAAGTCAGCACTGCAAAAATTATCTCCATTATCTATCATACAACAGTAGTACCTTTTCATGGTAAAATAATGTTTTATTCAGTTTGATATCTTCCTCTTCTGTATTATATTTTCTATTTGAATAATCTATAATTAATAAAAATTTGGTATATCTTTTTATCACATCCAACCTACTCAACACTGTAGACCAATTTGTACACTATGATATGGCCTTTTGAACAAAATGATCTACACCTCCCAAAGTCCCTTATAGGGGGCTCCATCCTTTAAGTGGTTGAAGCAAAAACCAGAGTCACCCATCATCTTTCTTCCATATCTCAGAACTAACCTATTGACCAATTCTGTTAGTTTTACCTTCAAAATGTACTTAGAATCCTACCACTTCTCACCGTATCATTTCCATAACTAACTCAAATGGCATCTGATCAGCCATCATCTTTTGCCTGGAATATGGAAACAGGACCCAAAAGGCCTCAACGTTTTTGTATGTATAGTGCCCCGCTCCCCCCGCAACAGAGCAACTAATCTATTTTAAAACAAGACACTTACCTACACAAAATCCTCTAATAGCTCTCTATTTTTCTCAGGGTTAAGTTCAAAAGCACTTATATGTTCACCAGGTTCTTGCATGACCTGTTCCCAGGCTATGACTCTGACATGAAAATAAAATAACTCATTTTGAGAGTGACCAGGTCTTTTTCTAACTTGATCTTTTCTCTCCTTTTTATTTTTTCTTTCTGGAAAGCTCTTATTCAGAATAGTCTATTCTCATACATACATGCCATTCAGTTCTCTGCTCAAGTCAGAGAATTGTTTCTAGACATTGTTCTTTACATACTAACCCATCTGTGAGCACTAATCCAATATTTTCTGACATCACAGATTTATCACAAATAGGCATATTCTACACTATCAATTTGCCAACTGAGTGACTGAACTACACTCTTATACAGTCTATGAGTCACTGCTATTGCTACAGCAACTAGAGAAGTGTTCAATAATTATTAGTTCAAAAAAGTGAAAATATATGTATGAATTATGATATATAGAAATTATACAAAACTATTCTATATATTTGGAGAAGAAAATGGCAACTCACTCCAGTACTCTTCCCTGGAAAATTCCATGGATAGGGGAGCCTAGTAGGCTATTGTCCATAGGGTCGCAAAGAGTAGGACACGATTGAGCGACTTCACTTTCTTTCTTTCTATAGTTCTTTTTAGGAGAAGGAAATGGAAACCCACTCCAGTGTTCTTGCCTGGAAAATCCTATTGACAGAGGGGCCTGGTGGGCTACAGTCTATGGGTTTGCAAAGAGTGGGACATGACTAAGCAACTAACACAGAGAATTCTATATATTACCATTTATAAGGTATATTATATGCACAATGTTTTGCAATTTCATATAGTTTCAAAATTTGAATATTTGCAAATTTATTTATTGTTCACTCACTAAGTCATGTCCAGCTCTTTGCAATCCCATGGACTACAGCATGTCAGGCTTCCCTGCCTTTCACTATCTCCCAAAGTTTCCTCAAACTCATGATCACTGAGTCCATCATGCCATCTCATCTCATCTCTCACTCCTTTCTCCTCTTGCCCTCAATCTTTCCCAGCACCAGGGTCTTTTCCAATGAGTCAGCTCTTTGCATCACGTGGCCAAAGTATTGGAGCTTCAGCTTCAGCATCAGTCCTTGTCCTTCCAATGAATATTTAGGGTTAATTTCCTTTAAGATTGACTGGTTGGATCTCCTTGTAGTCCAAGGGACTGACTCTCAAGAGTCTTCTCCAATATCAAAATTCGGAAGCATCAATTCTTTGGTGCTCAGCCTTCATTATGGTTCAACTTTCATCTCCACACATGAGTACTGGAAAAACCATAGCTTTGACTATATGGACTTTGTTGTATATTGATGACATAGAGGTCATCAAAACAAGGCCTTCCAGTTGTAGGTCACAAAGCTAGACCTACTTCTAAAGACCAGTGTCTTCCCCATTACATTCAGGTCTCAATACTCACAATGGTATATGATTGCAAAGTGAAACTACAAATCCTGGAAAAAAGTATAAGATTTCACAAAATTATTGAAAGTGACATTGGAGAACTACATTAATCATTGATAATGATAAACTGCATTAATCATTGGTAACTATTGTTGACACTGGTTCAACTAAAATGTATCACTGTGGTCTTAAGCAAGTTACATAATCTCTCCATGCTTTTGTTTCTTCAGATATAAAATGAAAATAATAAGATTTTACATCAAAGGATATTCTGGGTTAAATTAATTAATATATTAGTATATTACTTGTAGAGCTTTGAAGTGTCTGTGAGACTGTCACGCATTCAGTAAAAGAGTAAATAGTTAATCTTTCTAAGACTATTTTTCTTAGAGCAAAATGGAACTATTAACATTGACTGTGCTGTGAATATAAGGTAATATAGTTAAGAGCCTTAGGACACATCCAAGATTGATGAATTCTCAGAGATATGTCTCTCAATGTTCTCAGGTTAAATAAGGAGTAGGGAGTAAATGAGAAGTAACAGAATTACAAATTACTCTGACAGGGAGTTGCATTTAATCTGACTGCCCAAAGTTGGACTGAAATAATCTGGGAAAAAATTTTTAATTTAACATAAGATACTTACCTTTAATTGGCCAATTTAAGTTCAATTGCACCAAATCAGTAGAACAGGTGCTATAAAACTGTCACAAGATAGTAATAACACTAAAAATTTTTATCTTAATTATAACATGCAAACTTTGTGAGAATACCAAGTAACTGGTAAATTTCTAAAAGTAAACATTCCTTATGCTTTTTATTTTTCCATGTACCATATATAATAGTGATGTTCTTTAACAATTCAGCAGTATATCTTGGTTTATATCTTTGGAAGTGTGAATTTCTATTAGCACATTATTTGAAAACAGGAATGAAAAGATACGTAACAGTTGTAGGCTTCTTTCTATTCCTCCCTGTCTTCATGGTATCATATGAGTTTTATTTTCTATCACACAGAATCTTGCTAAGGTTAAGGCCACATGCTTGACTGTTAATAAAATGATATCTTCAGGTCATTTTTGTGGTTATTTGGCTAAATGCTCCAGGTTTACTTGTACTTTTACATTATAATAGGGGCACAGTAAATCTATAAGTGATAACTTCCAGGCTGAAACACACAGCATCAACAATAGGATGTTCTGTCATCTGTGAATGAAGTATCAGTTGGCCTCAGCCATTACTCATTAAAGTAGAGCATTCTGTCATTCTCTTTGATAATAAAAGCTGTTCATATGTTTATAATTGATAAGCTTAATTCCTGCTGGTTATAGTGCTAAATGAGCAAAGCAATGAATAGGTTCCTATACAGTGGACTTTGGTTAGTCACAAAATAGGGAGTTGATAAGGTGATAAAGTTCTCTCTGATAGAAGAGAATTATTTCTTCAATCTCAATCAAATTTCTTAAAAGTTTTCATTGAAGAAGAATCATTTTCCACTTGAACACGTCTTCCTAAAGAAATAATAAATGTGTTTGTTATATCACACCAAACACTAGAGATTACAAAGACAATTCTATTACAGACAGAACTATATTTATTTTCCTTTGCTTTTTTTTTTACTTCCACCAACTCCTACTTGAAATTTAAATTAATGACAAAGTATAATTTCTAGAAAACTGCATTGTGTGTAAACCTGAAAGGGTGTTTTGAAATGGACCCGAAAAAAGAGGAGTCTTTCCTTTACTTCCATCAGGTCTGAAGCAAAAGAAACATTTTCGCAATCAACAAAAAACACTCCTGAATTTTAAGTTGCTGAGGCTGTAGTTCCTACTGTAAGAAAAAAAAAAAAATCTAGAGGAAAAAGCATTTGAATACTCAAAGAAAGGAATCATGCTCTCTCTGCTTTGCTATCTTCTAGTCATGTGACTTTTGCTGAGTTAATTAAACTCTGGTTCAGTTTCCGCACAGAGAAGTTGAGAGGATAGGAGCTGCTCATTTTTAGAACTTCTTCTGATTCTCTAATAATGACCCCATGGACTGTAGTCCACAAGCCCTCTCTTTCCATGGAACCTTCCAGATAAGAATATTGGAGTGGGTAGCCATTCCCTTCTCCAGGGGATCTTCCTGATTAAGGGATCGAACCTGGGTCTCCTACATTTCAGGCAGATTCTTTACCATCTGAGCCTCTACCAGGAAAACTTTTTAATGTAGTAAATCAAAATAAAGTCAAAATACTAGTAACAATTGCCCCCATTTATTTATTTAATATACTTTGCATAGATGAGTTGTATTTTTTTTCCCTACAGTGATACTCTCCTCTTTTTGCATTTCTGAGCTTCCATAAAATACTGACTGAATGGATAGGATAGAAATATTGCATCAGTTTAAGAAATTTCAGAAACATTCACCATGCTAGGACATAAAATAGAACATAAAATATCAAGATAAATTTAATATTTCAGTCAAATCAGGAGTTTTCATTTAAGACTCTTCAATTATCACTAAATTAATATGAAAGTATATTTTATAACACTGTACTAAGAGTATAACAATGCATTATTACAAATTAATTGGAAGCTAAAAACAAATATAAAAAGAATGTACCTATCTCACTTGAGTAAGCCAGGAATCACATAATGAAATGGACTACAGAAAACTATTTGTGTGATTTTTATACTTGCATGCAAAATGAAACTACTATGCATAGACTATTTTTTGAAAATACTTCTCTTAAAAGGGGATATCATGGTGGTAGAGCAGGAGGACACTGAGCTCAACATCCTGCAACAAACACAAAAAATACATCTACATGTAGAGAAACTCTTGCTGAAAACAAATTGGAGACTGGTAGAAAGGCTGTTCTACAACAAGGCTGTAAAGAAAGACCCATATAGAGTTTGGTAATAAAGGAGGAGATGGGATCAATTCAAGACTGTACCCCTACCAGGGGACACAGAAGGAGAGGATGATATCACAGAGATATCCTGAAAATCCTCCCTGAAGAGAGAAAAGATTGAGCCAAATATTGGGCACTCCAGTCCTAGGGTCCAACTCCAGGTCCTTTCAGCTGGTTTAAGACCAATGGGACTTAACAGAGGGCTGTGCAAAACTGAGACTCCTCTCATGAAGAACAGGCACACACACTTGCTTACTTCCAGGAAGAAAGTGAAGGAAGCGGACTGAAAATTCCCTGGGATTCTGGCTGGTTTCCTAAGACTGTCCCAGTCCCCACCAGAAGACTGCGCTAGCCCCTGTTGCTCCAGGGCCGCACCTCACCAGGGTGAAGGTGCTACTGCAGAGGAGGTGACTGCACTTGGAGGAAGCAGAGCCAATGTGGACCCTGAGCCACCTCTGAATGGAGTGAGGGAAGCCACTTCATGAAGGAAACAGAGACAGTATATAAAAAATGGCCTGAGGTTCCCACTGGCATGCTGGGACCGTCCCAGAGCACACCATTCCTCACAGCATGTGCCACTCCAGCCCCTCTCAATCCTGCACTATTTTCCACTAGGGTGAAGGTGAAAATGCCAAAGGATAGAGCACACACTTGAGAGTCAACAGAACTGCTTGTACCTGAATGTCAGGGCTGTTGCTCCATCATCTTGGGCTCCAAGCCTAACCCTGAGAGTGTGGTGAAAGCCAGTGACCACAGAAGCCCTGGCTTGTGCTTGGCTCTAGCCCCTTCCCCATCCCACCCCTCACCAGTGTGGTAGCCATCAGTACACCCGGGGGGAGATGCAACCATGCTTACTTCAGACCCAACTCTCCCACTGAAGCCACCGGGCACCCAGAGGCTGCATATAGATGCTCCCACACAAGGACATCCTTTCAAGACCAGGATAGGCAACTATTTCACCAAATTTCAAATAAAGAAAGTAAGCAAAATGGGAAGACAGAGGAATTTGTTTCAAATGTAAGAACAAGGAAAAGAACCTGAGGAAAAAAAAAGTAATTAAACAAAGATAAATAATGTATCATATAAAGAGTTCAAAGCATTAGTAATAAGAATGCTTACAGAATTTGGGGAAAGAACTGATGAACTCAGCGAGAATTTTAACACAGAACTAGAAAACACAACAAAGAGCTAATCAGAAGTTAAGAATACAATAAATGAAATGAAAAACACACTAGAAAGAATTAAGAGCAGACCAGATGATACAGAAGAATGTATAAATGGTTTAGAAGATTGAATAACAGAAGTCATCCATTTCCATTACTGATTTTTAAAACTGTATTTAGGAAATACTAATTTTTAAACATGAGGATAGTATAAGGGACCTCTCTGACAACATTAAGCTCAGCATCATCTGCATTATAGGAATTCAGGAAGGAGACAAGAGAGACAAAGGGGTAGAAAATGCATGTGATGGAATTATAGCTTAAAAAAAAAATTCAAAAGCTGAAAAAGAAAACAGATTTTGACGTACTGGAAGGACAGAAAGCGTCCCAAACTGTACCCAAAGAGATCCACGCCAAGACATTTCATAAATAAGATGCCAAAAGTTAAAAATATAGAATTTTAAATGCAGCAAGAAAAAAGAAAGACTCATGTACAAGGGAACTCTCATGGAACCATCAGCTAATTTTTCTGCATAAAATTTGCAGGCCAGAAGGAATAGCATGATATAGTCAAAGTGCTGAATGAGAAAAACCTACACAGTAAAATAATCCATGCAGCAAGCTTACCATTTAGAATTGAAGGAGAGATAAAGCCCTTCTTGGAAAATCAAAAAATAAGTTTATCAATACTAAACTAACCATACAAGAAGTGTAAAATGATCTTCTCTGAGATGAAAAGTAAAGGCTACAAAAAATAAGAATTTGTAAGAAAGGAAAAATCCCAATAGCAAATGTAAATATATAGTAAAGGCTATGGATCAACCACTTAAATGGGTACAAAGATTAAAAGGCAAAAATTGTAAAATCAGCTAGAAATACAATAAAAAGTTAAGGAATAGACGTGAAAGTGTAAAAGACCTTGAATTACCAGAGCAACCTTGAGGGAAATAAGAACAAAGCTAGAGGTATCACATTCCCTGGTTTCAGACTATAATATAAAACTACTATCATCAAAAAAGTATGATACTAGAACATAAAAAGGTATATAGATCAGTATGTATAGAATAAATATCAGTATGAATAGAATAAAGAGCCCGGAAATAAACTCATGTGCATATGGTCAATTAATCCATGACAAATTGAAAGTGAAAGTGAAGTCGCTCAGTTCTGTTCGACTCTTTGCAACCCCGTGGACTGTAGCCCACCAGGCTCCTCTGCCCATGGGATTCTCCAGGCAAGAATACTGGAGTGGGTTGCCATTTCCTTCTCCAGAGGATCTTCCCAACCCAGGGATCAAACTCAGGTCTCCCACATTGCAGGCAGATTATTTAACATCTGGGCCACCAGGGAAGCCCATGATAGAGACAAAATAGACAACAGAGAAAAAAGAAAACAGTCTCTTCAATAAGTGATGCTGGGAGAACTGGACAGCTACATGTAAAAGAATGAAATTAGAACATTTTCTCACATCATATAAAAAATAACTCATAAATGAATTAAATACCTAAATGAAAGACAAGAAAACATAAAACTCTTAGTACAACGTAGCAGACCATGCTTAGACATGAATCATAGTAATTTTTTTCTTTATTTTGGACTAGTCTTTTCAGGTAAAGAAATCAAAAGCAAAATTAATCAAAGAGAACCTAGCTAAACTTAAAAGCTTTTGCAAGTAAAGGAAATTGTAGCCAAAATAAGAAGACTGCTTAATGAATGGGAGAAAATACTTGCAAATGATATTAACTTACAAGAGGTTAATATCCAAAATACACGAATAGCTCATAAAACTCAATAAATATATTAAAAAAAAATCAACCCAGTTAAGAATGAGAAGATGTGAATAGACATTTTTACAAATGCTGATCAATATGAACCTGAAAAGATCCTCCAAATCAGTAATCACGAGGGAAATGTAAATCAAAATCACAGGGTATCACCTCACACCTGTAGAATCAGTTCAGTTCAGTCACTCAGTCGTGTCCAACTCTTTGCGACCCTATGAATCGCAGCACGCCAGGCCTCCCTGTCCATCACCAACTCCCGGAGTTCACTCAGACTCACATCTATCGAGTCAGTGATGCCATCCAGCCATCTCATCCTCGGTCGTCCCCTTCTCCTCCTGTCCCCAACCCCTCCCAGCATCAGAGTCTTTTCCAATGAGTCAACTCTTCACATGAGGTGGCTGAAGTACTGGAGTTTCAGCTTTAACATCATTCCTTCCAAAGAAATCCCAGGGCTGATCTCCTTCAGAATGGACTGGTTGGATCTCCTTGCAGTCCAAGGGACTCTCAGGAGTCTTCTCCAACACCACAGTTCAAAAGCATCAATTCTTCGGCACTCAGCTTTCTTCACAGTCCAACTCTCACATCCATACATGACCACAGGAAAAACCATAGCCTTGACTAGATGGACCTTAGTCAGAAAAGTAATGTGTCTGCTTTTCAATATGCTATCTAGGTTGCTCATAACTTTTCTTCCAAGGAGTAAGGGTCTTTTAATTTCATGGCTGCAGTCACCATCTGCAGTGATTTTGGAGCCCCCTAAAATAAAGTCTGACCCTGTTTCCACTGTTTCCCCATCTATTTCCTATGAAGTGATGGGACCAGATGCCATGATTTTTGTTTTCTGAATGCTGAGCTTTAAGCCAATTTTTTCACTCTCCTCTTTCACTTTCATCAAGAGGCTTTTTAGTTCCTCTTCACTTTCTGCCATAAG
>SJYW01057250.1:193814-206385 GCA_006410735.1 Raphicerus campestris
ACTTCCCTTCCAAAGAGTAAGCGTCTTTTAATTTCATGGCTGCAGTTACCATCTTCAGTGATTTTGGAGCCCCCCAAAATAAAGTCTGACACTGTTTCCACTGTTTCCCCATCCATTTCCCATGAAGTGATGGGACCAGATGCCAAGAAGCTAATCCACTGAGGACATACTCAGTTTCTTCTGGTTGCTCCAATATATATCATTTTTATCTTCATTCTTTTGATTTTATTTCTTTCACTATATTCTATAAGTAAAAGCTAGAGGTGAAAGTTTAATAAATACTTAACTACTTATAGGTCTTCCCTAGTGGCTCAGACGGTAAAGCGTCTGTCTGAAATGTAGGAGACGCGGGTTTGATCCCTGGGTTGGGAAGATCCCCTGGAGAAGGAAATGACAGTCCACTCCAGTATTCTTGCCTGGAAAATCCCATGGAGCACAGACCCTGGTAGGCTACTGTGCATGGGGTCACAAAAAATCGGACATGACTGGGAGACTTCACTTTCTCTTTACTCTTTAAAATCTAGTACATACTTTTCAACGATGTTGGGCTTATTCTGTGCTAATTAAAAAAGAAAAAGGGGGGTGGAGAGGAAGAGCAAATCAAGTTTTCTTTCCAACTCTGAAGATACCTTTTAGTAGCACTTGGAGAAGGAAATGGCAACCCACTCCAGTACTCTTACCTGGAGAATCCCATGGACGGAGGAGCTTGATGGGCTACAGTCCAAGGGTCGCAGAGTTGGACATGACTGAGCGACTTCACTTTCACTTTAGGAACTAAAGGGGGAACAGTGATTTATAAGATAATTCAAGGATTAAAAATTATCAGGCAAGAATGCAAATAAGTACAAATGAGCAAAGTGATCAAATATACTTGATTTAAAAAAATTACATTTTCAGATCACATAAATTACAATTCTTGGAGCATTATAGAAATCTGTAGTTTTTTGACTATAAATTTTTTCAAGTTTTTAAAAGCAATATCTGTGGTTCCTTCTTTATCCTTCCCTCCCACTAGTGTCATGATTTTTAAACAAGGCAGTTACTTCATCATCTATATCATTTTTCTTATTTTATATCTTTTTTCATAAATCAACAATTTCAAAATTATTAATTAGTAACTATTTTTTTCAATAATCTCTTTCTGATTTTTACAAGCATCATTTAAAGCCAACCACATTAACAAGGGGCAGTGTGTAGTGTCATATATACTTGACTAAAAAGTAAAAATTCTCATAGGTCATGGGCAGTAGGATAGTATTTCCAATCTAGGTAAAATTCAGGACTTTTCTGTTACAATAGGATACTCTGTGCTGTAGAGCCTTAGTGTCTAAATCATTGATATCAAATTAACATTTGAGGATGTAAGTCTTTCAGGTTATTAAAGTATAATTTAGGAAATTGGTTTTCTAAATGCAACAATTTGGACATTAGCTAATAGAACTCAAAGTAATAGTAATTCTAAAACATGTGGCCAATCTTTAATAACGACATTAGTGCCTATGAATACCTTGAAATTTCTTCTACTTCTTCTTTTGTTTTTTCCTCTCCTGTTCTTATTCAGATTACATTTCTATTTCACTTTCAGCTCATAGTTCTGGTTTTCTTACTAAACAGTTGCTTGCTGCTTGTCCCTCTGAAATGTGACAGTTTGTGTTTTTTGGGTAGGAAGATTTACTTAAACACCTGCTGAAGAAATCCAGGCCCCACAATTATTACTGCCAATACTCCTGAGTGGACTGTCTCTAGACTTTACCAAAGGATGAGTTTGGATAATGATTTTGGGGTACAAGCATGAAAAAACTCATCAAAATTTTTATATAATATCTGATTTGAGTTAGAGTGCAGAGTACTGTGGCCTTACCATCAACTTTAAAAATGTGACTAAATATATTTTAGATGTTTTAATTATGTTCACATTGACTATATGTACATTTCAAAACTCTTCTAACATTAGGGAAAGATCTGAAAGAAATAAACTGTGTTTTGATTATTAAGGGAAACTGTTAAATACTGAAGCATGTTCAATGTGCAAAGATATAAATAAATGTTAACATTTATTAACATTTAACAAATCTGATACTCCTTTGAGATTTTCCTCATCAGAAAAAGAATTATGATTATTCTAAATATCAAATAAATAATGAATATTCACAGTTCAGTCACTCAGTTGTGTCCGACTCTTTGCAACAGCATAGACTGCAGCAGGCCAGGCCTCCCTGTCCATCACCAACTCTCAGAGTTTACTCAAACTCATGTCCATTGAGTCAGTGATGCCATCCAACCATCTCATTCTCTGTTGTCCTCTTCTCCTCCCACCTTCAATCTTTTCGAACATCAGGCTCATCTTTTCAAATGAGTCAGTTCTTTGCATCAGGTGGCCAAAATATTGGAGTTTCAGCTTCAGCATCAGTCCTTCCAATGAAAATCCAGGACTGACTTCCTGCAGGGCTTACAGTATTTCCTAGGTTTAGATACATTAATTAAATTCAGTAAGAATTTTTTGATTGACTACTTAAAGAAAAGCACTATTTTGTACATTATAGAGGCATTTTTAAAGATATGCTGAAATAGAGTAGGAAATTCAGGTAGTCTGGAAGAAGGATGAGCAGAGACACAGGGGAAGTTATTTTAAGAAGGAAAAAGACTAACTAAACAGGACCCAAAATCTCCCTATTTCAAATGTTCATCCATTTAATATAATAAATATCTCCTTGGTCAGGGATCAAAATTCTGAACCTTAAAATTAAGTTTTCTTTGCCACTGTCACCAATCTTGAGGTCTCCAGAAAAAATTAGCATATAGCACACATACAGGACAAATTTGCAACTTTCTTAACATAAGATCTTTATTTCTGGCACCAGCATAATTTTGGACTGGTTTAGGCCAGAGGAAGAAATTCCCTTGCTCTGTGTTAGACATTGGTCCTAGAAGCCCATAGTAAGTGTTAATCAAAAGCTCCCTTGGGCAGCTTCCAACTTACATTTTTATTTTAAAATTTTGCCACCATTATCTTTCCTGATTGATAGTAAGAAATAAGAGCGCATGGGAGAAGACCCAAAGGAAAATGAAGAGAAAAAGAACTGAAATTTTTTTTGAGAATGAACCTCAAGGTAAATGTGATCTGTCCTATTCAGGATTATTTTACACATAAGCCTTGTTCTCCCTGCACTTGCCCAGTTGACCAGTGAGGAAGACCTCTCCTAGAGATCAAATTTTCTAACAGGAACAACACCCACAGCAAAGGGTCTGAAAAAAACTTTTTGTTCAGCTTGTTATCTCCCTCCTCTTTGAATGAGGAATGAAAGAAATAATCCTGAAATTATTTTTTCAAGGAGTGTAATGTAAAGATACTGAAGCATGTTGAACAGGAAAATGATGTATAATACTCATTTTTAAAATATGCAAGAAAAGGGAAAGGGATAAATAAAGTTAGTCTGGTCATTGAGAGACCAGTTTGAATGCTTGTCTGTATTTATGAGGATCTAAACAGGCAAACAGATAGGAAGAGAAAGATGGGAGAGACAAGAAATGTCAAAAATTAAAGTCTTCTAAGAACAGGTACAGTTTGAATTGCCCAGGTTTCAAGAAAGTAAGGAATTTAGGATGATGCTCAGAGCTTTGGCTTTGATAGGGGAAATTACTGAGAAAACAGATTGCATATTTCCATGTGAAAGAAAGAGCTAAAAATGCTTAGATCTCTCTCCCTAGCAACAGTTAATGTCTTATTGTGATTATTACTTCCTCAGGCTAAACAAATAAACAACAACAAAACCCAAGACCTGTTTTAATGTACTAACATCCCTGAAAGAAGATATCAACTGTCATTTAAATAAGAAAATGATTAGGTTGTGAACATATTGGCCAATCTACTCATTTGCTGGTCATCATCAGGCATTAGCTGGTTGCCAGACAACTACATGTTCCAACTGGGAAGATTCTTTCGTGCTAACCAAGGATTAGATGATTTGATATCTTTGGGAATCTTTTTTTGTAACCTAAAGTCCTTGTGACAGTGGTAATTTTACCTGAAGATATCTAAAAATGTAAATTGTCATGTTATGTCAGTCATGTTTCACTCTTTGAGGCCCCATGGACTGTAAGCCCACCAGGCTCCTCTGTCCATGGGGATTCTCCAGGCAAGAATACTGGAATGGGTTGCCATGCCCTCCTCCAGGGTATCTTCCCAGTTCAGGGGTTGAACCCAGGTCTCCCTCATTGCAGGCAGATTCTTTACTGTCTGAGCCAGAAGGGAAGCCCATCCCCCTACCCCCCAAAACAGTTAATTGAATGATTACATTATTTTTAAAGTTGCCATGTTGCCATAATTTTATTGGATTTAAAGGACAGTCCCTGGTGGCTCAGAGGTTAAAGCATCTGCCTCCAATGGGGAAGACTTGGGTTTGATCCCTGGGTTGGGAAGATTCCCTGGAGAAGGAAATGGTAACCCACTCCAGTATTCTTGCCTGGAGAATCCCATGGATGGAGAAGCCTGGTGGGCTACAGTCCATGGGGTCGCAAAGAGTCGGACACGACTGAGTGACTTCACTTTCTTTCTTTCCAATTGGCTGTATGGTTTGCTGATTTTCCTCAATGAATAATTGTAAGATTTGTATGTTTATTCTTAAAATTTGAAAATGAATAGTCAATGTATGTGGGCCATTTTTATTAATATATTTTTAGGTAACGTTGGATACACCACATTGTGCCTTTTTGAATTTTGTCTTCCAAAGCTAAGGAAATGATATTTAAACATAAATAAAATAAATATTTGGATAGCTTTGGACTGTTCTTTTAGTTCAGTTACCTCAGTCACTAAGTCATGTCCTACTCTTTGCAACCCCATGGACTGCAGCCCACCAAATTTCCCTGTCCTTCATCATCTCCTAGAATTTGCTCAGACTCATGTTCATTGAGTTGATGATGCCATCCAACCATCTCATTCTCTTGTCATCCCTTTCTCCTCCTGTTTTCAATTTCTCCTATTCTTTTAAAATACTTTAAATTCTTATAATTGGACTATTTTCTGCTACATATTCTTGTCACTTGTCAAGTTGTAGTTTGTGGATAATGCAGCCTAGTTGATAAAAGTGAAGCACAAGAATGGAAAAGATTTCAGTTTGGGTATCTTGGATTTCTGCCATTTATAAGTTGTGTAGCACACAAATTGTGTGTGGTATACTTTTAGCAGCAAGAAACAAAACTACTGACTCAAAAAGTTTATCTGTAAATAAATTTATTATGTCATAACTAAGTTGGTCTCCATAAGACCCTGGTTCCAACATTCCTTTAGTTATCCCCTCCTGTCTTCCCAATAAATCCTTGTATTATGTAGAAATGTCCAGCAGCCCAGTGTTTTCTGTCAGGTCCAATAGTCTGCCTGTCCCTTAGGAACTGGTTCTTCAGTACATGAAACAAAAAGCACGTAGTTCCACTTACTACTGGAGGCTATCTTGTAGTCTTAAAGCAGACAGCCTTAGAATGAAGCCAACACTGGTCTATCCATAGACCAGAAACAGAAAGATATTGAATCTATACATATATCTATAACTGAATCCCTTTTCTGTACATTTAAAACTAATACAATGTTGTAAATTAACTATATTTTAATAAAAATTAATAAAGTAAAAAAATATATAGAACTGCATGTCTACACATTGGTTTCCCTAGAGCTGCAATAACAAATTACCACAAATCAAGGGTCTTAGAATTTTATTTGTCCACAGTTCTGGAAGCTGTAAGAGTGATATCAGGGTATTGGCATATCTACATTTTCTTTGAAGGCTCTAGGGAAGAATTTTTCCTTGCATCTTAGCTTCTGGTGGTTGCTGGCAATCTTTGCCTTTGCTTGACTTGAAGCTTCTATCACTCCAATCTCTGGCTGTTTTTCTGTGGCCTTCTCCCCTGTGATTGTGTCTGTGCTGCTCAAATTTCCCTCTTCTAATAAGGGCATGAATCATATTGGGTTTACCACTCTCCTCACTCCCCTCCAGTATGATCCCATCTTGATTTGATTATATCTGCAGAGACATTTTCCCACATGACTTTGCACTCACAGGTTCCTAGTGAATTCATAGTGTCCTGATGGACATAAATTTTGATAAAACACTACTGACCTTAGTATAACATGTAAATTCTGATTTTTACCCCAACTCTGTCTTCATCTTATTTGCCTATTTTTATTTTTGCCACAGTTCATATTTCAGTTTGAAATTTTCTGTAACATTGAAACATGGATCTCTGTAAAATGTAATAAACTTTTTTTTTAGGGGGATATTGAATTTTATTGACTGCCTTTTTTTGCATTTATTAAGACAATTTGTTTTTCTCTTTTGATCTGTTATCATGGTAAATTACTAGATTGTGTAAACCAATTTTGTATCATTGAGATAAACCCAATTTAAATGTGACTTATTATTAAATATTTAGGACTCTAAATTTCCTTTTAAGTATTGTATATGCTCTGTCTTTATCATTCATATAATGAAATGCCACATATAAGTGGCTTAAATAGAATTTTATTTTTCACAGTCTTTTATTTAAAAATTTTTAAGGTGCAAAAGTAGGGATAAAATTGTTTAAAATGTCAGTTATCTTTCAGTCTGCTCTTAGATTCTTCCAAAACATCGATGATACATCTTACTTTTTTTGACAATATGGCATATATGTTTGTGTGCATGTATTTTTTAGTATTTTGATCTTTCCATAGATATTTATGAGAAAGTGGAGTTGGAATATACTGAGGACAGTTAGCTATACAATCAGCATTATTTTAAACTAGAAATTTGACCTTTTTTTTTTCTTCCCCTAAGGTGTGAAAAGTTTAAGAGCCAATTATGATGAGCCTTAGGAAGAAAGAGTAATACTTATACCAAACTGGTACAAGCAGAAACGATAGAGATTACCTGAATAGCCAAAGATGAAATTCTTTCCAGATATTTATCTTCAACATACCTGTCCCTGAATAAAATGCCAGTTTCAGAGAACTGGATCAGGATAGGAAGGTAGAGGTTAACTCTAGTACCTATAACTTTGAGCTGGTAATTTAATTTTTCTTAGTTTTAATGTTCCCAACTGCAAATTGGGAAAAATATTTACCTCACCAGTATGCTTTTGCTTAAATCATCAAATACATTGTCCAGATTTTGGCAGTACCCAGTGTGTAAATGCCTTTTCAAACTGAGCCACATACCCTGGCTCCTACAGACCTGTAAGTCCTCAGTATTATTTCAACTCAAAGAGAAGAAATAGGTGGTATAGCATTTTTTAAACATTTTGAGAATTTTGTACGTTAAATATGTTTACATATATGTACATGCACATAACGTACAGCTTAAAAACAATACTAACAGTAACTTTTAAACTTGCTTTGTGCTTCTCCAAAATTGTGTTTCCTACCCAAAAGTGTGTTAATCTTTCTTTGCTTTCTTTATATTATTCCACATATGTGAATTATTTTTCAAGTTTTTTGTTTTTAATTTTATGTGAGTGGAATAATACTAAATAGATTGTTGACTGGTTTGTTTTACTTATTCAACATATCTTTTTAAAAAATCTATCTTGACTCATATAGCTATAGTTGATTCATTTTCACTATTATATAGTATCCAATTGTACATTTTTATTCTTATATCCACTAGACATTTTTTCCTTACCTTTTTGCTTTGCCTTTTCAAGTCTTTTCCTTTTCCTTTGTAAGTCTTTTTGCGTACTAAGAGATTTTAGATTTTTTTTTCCTTTTTTAAAAACTTTTTTGCTGTTTCAAAACAGTGATTCTTTGAATATCCTTCAGGATGTTTCTTGATACAGTGCATATACATATGGAACTGTTTCTCTAGGGAGAACTCCTATAAGTGAAAATTCTGCGTCTCTGGGTATACACATAATCAAATTTACTAAGTAATGAGACACTGTTGAAAAGTGATTTTGCCAATTACAGTTACATAAGCACATGAGTTCATATGCCTCTTCCTATATGGTTTCATATCTTTAGCAGCACTTGTCATTTCCTGGTTCCATTTTGGTTCATTTGATGAATATTAAGTTAAATAAATGTAACACCTTTTTTATATTTTTCTGATTAATAATACAGTTGATACATTTTCATTTGTTTAACATTCAAACTAGGTCTTTTATGAAATGTTTTTTCTGGTTGTTTTTTGAGGATCATTTTTTGGCAGTGTGACTCCCTTATTCATCTGAATTGATTTTATAGATATTCTGAACACCAAGCCAATCTTTTGATGTTATTATTACTGTTTCTCTTTTAGTGGTTTTTTTTTTTTTCTCTTTACTATGTTTATAATGTCTTCTGATGAAGATAAATACATAATGTTAGAAATACTTTATGTTGTGACTAAGCTGTTTCTGTATATGTCTTAGTTTATAATTCTACCCTCATCATCAAAATGTCATGCTTCTCAATTGCCATAATAATTTGAAAAAGTTATTTTTCATGTTTAAAAGATTTATCCATCAGTTGTGTATGTTAGAAAGAAAGGATTCAGGTTTTTTTAACGTCTTATATGGGTAATTGTCAGAACATCGTTTATTGAGTAGTCCATCTTTTAAGTCCTATTTCACTTTCACATATTAAGCTTTCATATATGTAAACTATCCATAGAATTTCTGTACTTTTCAGTGCTTAGTATGTTACCCCTGCATCGTTCCCCCTACTTTAATTGCAGGGCGTTTATAGCAAATCTAAATATGTCAATTATGGTATATATTCCTGCTTTAATCTATTTTCTTTTCTTTTTTATTTTTTTTTTTTAAATTTTCAATCTATTTTCTTGTGATGTGTACTGATTCTCCTTGGACCTTAGGTTTGTGATTAAAATGTTGAAGTTAGCTTGGAAAGATTCCTGGAAAATTTAGGATTATAACAGCATTGAAATCTATAAATCAAATTATGAAAAATTGAAGTCTTTAATCTGTAGGATTCTTTATCTTTCTATCATGGATATATTTATCTACAGTATTTAGGTCTTTATTAAGAATTTTCTAATTAAGCATTCTTACATGTATTTTAAAGTAACATTTTAATTTCATATAGGCTCCAGTTTCATCCATCTCATTAGAACTGATTCAAATGTATTATTTTTAATGGCTGAGTAATATTCCATTGTGTATATGTACCACAGCTTTCTTATCCATTCATCTACTGATGGACATCTAGGTTGCTTCCATGTCCTGGCTATTATAAACAATGCTGCGATGAACATTAGGGGGGGATGATTTGGGAGAATGGCATTGAAACATGTATACCATCATATATGAAATGAATCGCCAGTCCAGGTTCAATGCATGATACTGGATGCTTGAGGCTGGTGCACTGAGATGACCCAGAGGGATGGTATGGGGAAGGAGGAGGGAGGGGGTTTCAGGATGGGAACCTGTGTATACCTGTGGCGGACTCATGTTGATATATGGCAAAATCAATACAATATTGTAAAGTAATTAGCCTGAAATTAAAATAAATAAATTTATATTTTAAAAATAAATGAATAAATAAATTCTTCCTGAGTGAAGTCATTTCTAGATAATCACTGAAAGTAAGTGAGTGAAGTCGCTCAATCGTGTCCGACTCTTTGTGACCCCGTGGACTGTAGCCTACCAGGCTTCTTTGTCCATGGGATTCTCTAGGCAAGAATACTGGAGTGGGGTTACCATTTCCTTCTCCAGGGGATCTTCCTGTCCCAGGGATCGAACCCAGGTCTCCTGCATCGGAGGCAGATGCTTTAACCTCTGAGCCACCAGGGAAGCCAACAGTCAACAATAAAGAATTCTAAGCTTTAAAAAAAAAAAATTCTATTTGAATTTTACAGAAACTAATAGATTAATATCTTGATATTAATCTTCCACTAAAGCAAATACTAATTACTTTTTAAATTTTCTAGTAGAAAGTTAAAACTCCTAGAAAAGTTGACCTTAAGATTATGCTTTTCTAAAGCAATTGTACTGCAATAAAAAATATTAGTTTTAAAAAAGATTATACCTTTAAAAATACAGAACCAATGTAAAAATGGATATATGAGAAGATCTCTGTAGTTAACAAAATTTTCTGTTGAAGTTACTGTCCATTGTATTCCTCAGTTCCAACTCATAGGTTTAGTTCTCCCAGAGTTCTGAACTATGGTTGGTCTCTTTGATGATTTTGTGTATCTACTTTTGATNTAAAAATGGATATATGAGAAGATCTCTGTAGTTAACAAAATTTTCTGTTGAAGTTACTGTCCATTGTATTCCTCAGTTCCAACTCATAGGTTTAGTTCTCCCAGAGTTCTGAACTATGGTTGGTCTCTTTGATGATTTTGTGTATCTTCTTTTGATAGATAGTTGTGTAACCCTCTTATTACCCTTTACCTTGGCTTCCAGGAAGTTCAGAGCTACTTGACTCACTTAACAATAGCCTGCCTTGGCTCAAACAAAAAAGATTATGCTTTTCTAGTCTTTATGGCTTTCTTTTACTATCTTATTCAAGTATCACAATATTATTATTATTGCTCATGCTAAATATTAAAGGAAGGAAAATATTAAAGGTATATGAATAAAAATATTTTTAAAAATTATTACATTAAAATTAAGTTTTGTTACTCATGAAGTGACCCTACAGAGACAAAACAACTAATCAGAAACTGAGAGAAACTAATTGCAGTTAACATAATCATTAAGCTCAGTTCAGCTCAGTCGTTGAGTCATATCCGACTCTTTGCGACACCGACGCCATAGACTGCAGCATGCGAGGCTTCCTTGTCCATCACCAGCTCCCGGAGCTTACTCAAACTCATGTCCATCAAGTCAGTGATGCCATCCAACCATCTCATCTTCTGTGGTCTCCTTCTCCTCCCACCTTCAATCTTTCCCAGCATCAGTGTCTTTTCAAATGAGTCGGTTCTTCACATTAGGTGGCCAAAGTATCGGAATTTCAGCTTCGGCATCAGTCTTTCCAATGAATATTCAGGACTGATTTCCTTTAGAATGGACTGGTTGGATCTTCTTGAAGTCCAAGGAACTCTCAAGAGTCTTCTCTAGCACCACAGTTCAAAAGCATCAGTTATTCAGCACTCAGCTTTCTTTATAGTCCAATTCTCATATCCACACATGACTACTGGAAAAATCCTTGCTTTGACTAGGTGGACATTTGCTAACAAAGTAATATCTCTGCTTTTTAATATGCTATCTAGGTTGGTCATAGCTTTTCTTCCAAGAAAAAAGTCTTTTGATTTCATGGCTGCAGTCACCATCTGCAATGATTTTTAACATAATCATAAAATATTAAATATGTAGAGCATAAAATGTTCCTTCAAATCAGTAAGATGAACAAACTAAATTAAAATGGGAAAAAGATGTTTGGAGAAATTTTCAGAAAGCATTTCAAGGAAGTGGAAATAGGAATGACCAATCATCATATGAAACTTTATCAAGATTAGAGAAATGTCAGTTAAGACCACAGGAATATATCTGCAGGATTGACAGAGATTTTAGAAGTTTGTTGACGTCAGTGTTGGTAAGAATATGGGGGGAAATAACTTTTACAGACTGCTAGCGGAAATAAAGAATATTATTGACAAAGCTAGTTATGGAGCATTTCTCTAAACCAAGTCAGACAAGTTGAACTATACAAATAAAAGACAGAGAGTCCAGAAATGTTTGAGTTAAAAGCATGACTCCAGTCCTTCCTAGGTGTTAGATTCTATTATATTTTTAACCAATCAATATTCAATTATTCAATCAATCTTCATTTCCTATTATATTATTTAAAAATAGATGTCATTTCATTTTTTAATTCCTTAGGTAGTTATCTATAAGAATATTTGTTTCTTAAATATAAAATACGTGGGTCCTGAAAACAAGGCTCAAAATGAATTTTGCCTCAATTTTTTAGACTACATGTGGAATACAGACTTTGGGTGGTCTCACAGCATAGCTTGTAATTAAAATACAAGACTGTGTGGTATTTAAAGCAGGTGTGAGCTCAAACTGTTAATTACACTATAAATCCATGCTTTTGCACCTGAAGAGGATTCATTTGCATGCACATTTTCGAACATATTACAAAAGAATTACCAACATATGCTATATATTCTGTTCCATTAAGTCACAGAACAGGCAAGAGCAATTCACCAATATAAGTGTGGTGCAGGTGTTAAGTGGCATCACAGATGTGATATGACTGAGAAAATACTGTAATTCAGTACAGCAGGTAGAGTTATTTCCTAGAAACTTTCTTCCAAACTGTCCTAAAGCATAAGATCACACAAGTGAAGATATAATAAAGATTGCATTAAAGGGAGACAAATTAAAAGATAGTTAAAGAGCAGGAAATCCACTTTCATACGGTTGGAAGTTACAATTTTCTTTTGAGGTCTTGAACTATAGCTTGAACTTTGATAAAAGTTTGATAAACCTGTTTATCACCAGGAAAGCAATCATTTCTCCAGGGATCTTGATATTAGATGTTTAGATGTTTACACCTATCTGTTACATCAAAGCTCTACTCTAGTAAAAGGTAATGAAGCCAGGAAATCATTAGATGGAGAATGTTAAATTCACTCTAGTTTTTTTTTTTTTT
>SJYW01057250.1:233429-243830 GCA_006410735.1 Raphicerus campestris
GGCAGCCCACCAGGCTCCCCCGTCCCTGGGATTCTCCAGGCAAGAACACTGGAGTGGGTTGCTATTTCCTTCTCCAATGCATGAAAGTGAAGTCGCTCAGTCGTGTTCAACTCTGTGCAACCCCACAGACAGCAGCCCACCAGACTCCTCCGTCCATGTGATTTTTCAGGCAAGAGTACTGGAGTGGGGTGCCATTGCCTTCTCCGAGGATCATTTATAGCCAAATCATTTCTGCTGCTGCTGCTAAGTCGCTTCAGTCGTGTCTGACTCTGTGTGACCCCATAGATGGCAGCCTGCCAGACTCCCCTGTCCCTGGGATTCTCCAGGCAAGAACACTGGAGTGGGTTGCCATTTTCTTCTCCAAAATCATTTCTAGAACTAGTTAATAAAAATGATCAGTCTTTGTCCTTCTAAAAGAAAAGTTAAAAATTATTCTTGTTGACTCTAAAATGTGCTTGATTCATTCTGAAGCATGAATAATTAAACCAAATTTTCTAGAGTTTGAAATAGAGTTGATTTTAGTCACAGTTCTAAACTTTGGGGAATATGTTCAAATATGGGAAAATTCAAGATTGAGTATGTGTGTGTGTGCATGCTCAGTCATGTCCAACTCTTTGCCACCCCGTGGACTGTAGCATGCCAGGCTCCTCTGCCCATGGAATTTTCCAAGCAAGGATATTGGTGTGGGTTGCCATTTCCTTCTCCAGGGGATCTTCCAAACCCAGGGACTGAATGCATGGCTCTTGCATATCCTACATTAGCATGTGGATTCTTTACCACTAGTGAGATCTGTTACTGCTAAATTCTCTTATTTTGTTTCATATTGTGAAAAATAGTAAATCTTATTTTCTTCCTATGAAATAGGAGTATCTCAGTCACCTAGTAAGTAATATGAAAGAATTTTGGAAATGGGCGTTTAAAATGTCATTTATAGCCAGTTAACTTTCTTTTTTATTTTTTTAAAACTGTTTCAGAGCCAATGTATTATTTGGACTGTAAATTTTGTATCATCATCATTAAGATCGATACAAGTGATTTTAGAAATATCAGTAGTATTCTCTTTACATTTGTATTTCTAATCCTAACTTCATAAAGACATAAATGTAAAAAGTAAGGTTAGTTCTACACTGGCAAAATGCAATGTACTGTTTTGCAAAATGTACTGCACTGTTTGCATATTTGACACTGTTACAGCTCTCTTACAAAAATGGCATTCATTACACCCATGCTGCCAACTCTTGTCAATTCCATTTGATGGTGAAAACAAACCCAGGGTTTATTGTGATGATATGAAATTGGGCCTAACCACATTCCAAATTGCCAAGGGAAAAAAAAAAAAGAAAGAAAGCAAGCAGTTGGAGGATGTAGGACTCTATTCCTTCCCATTTTGTTTTTTGTTTTGTTTTAGGTAAAATCAACTGACTTTATTGACTGCATTTAGATTTGATTACCTTATTTGCCCTTGGTCCCATTCTTTTATTTTCTATCTGACTGTATTTTCTACTAAACTGTCGATATTGGCAACCTCTTTCCCACTCCATATGGTAATAGGTAAATGTACAAATGAATGGATAGTTACATAAGTAGGTAGGTACATAGATAGATAGATAAATAGATAGATGGATGAATACCTTTAGGGCACATGGGGAGTAGAAGGTACAGTGGAGAGAGAGAGAGAGAGAATAGAGGGGGGTGGCACCACACTCCAGTACTCTTGCCTGGAAAATCCCATGCATGGAGGAGCCTGGTAGGCTGCAGTCCATGCGGTCTCGAAGAGTCAGACACGACTGAACGACTTCACTTTCACTTTTCACTTTCATGCATTGGAGAAGGAGATGGCAACCTACTCCAGTGTTCTTGCCTGGAGAGTCCCAGGGACAGGGGAGCCTGGTGGGCTCTGTTGTCTATGGGGTAGCACAGAGTTGGACACGACTGAAGCAACTTAGCAGCAGCAGTAGCAGCAGCAGCAGGGAGAAAGGAGAACCAAATTTTAACCCAAAAAACCATAATAGAGCAATGTATTGTTATTCCTATTTTATAAAGTAGGAAACTGTAACTCATAGGGATTAAGCACATTGCCCCACATCACACACTGATAAGCAGTGAAGTCTTGTCCATGTGCAGATCTGGAAAGGATGAAGATTGATAGGAGGATTAATGTCTAGATTTTTGCCCATACAAAATATGGAGAATGATCACTAAGTGCATGCACGTGGACTGAAGATCAAATGCTTATTCCCCACACATTTTTAAGTCATAGAAAAGTAAAATGTCAGAGAAAGAGAATTTCCAAATGAATTTAGTGAACAAAATAGGCAACATGCACCTTTCAAAACTTGAAGATTGATAATTTTTGTGACCAGATTTCTAAAAACTTTGTATGTTCTGTTTCACTTGGTTTGTAATATTGTTCATCTGCTACCTAATCATACTGACTAGAAGGAAATTGTGGCTTTTTAGTAGTTTGTGCTTTCAGCATTGAGCAATTCTGTTTTAGATTTTTATTATCACTTTTCTCATTTTGAATCCAACTCATGAGAACTTCTCTCTTAACTGTTAAACAGTCTGTGATCACACAGACTGAGCTTCCCTGAAACTGGGAGTTTTTCCATTGTGATAACATTCTGTTTCCTATTTACTGCATGATGGTGAGTTAAGAACAGTTATAAACGGAGAGTTTCAGACTGTCACATAGGATGTAGCATTCTAGATTTCTGAATGAGAACATGAACTATATGAAGTATTATAGTTATTTCTGTTCTACACCATGAAATTAGACATCTATCCAAGTAAGGCTGTCATCCATCTCTATGTTTTGCAAGTACTGAGACTTGATGAAATTGACCTCATATTATAGGAAGTAGAAAGAAAACCACTTCTCAGGTGACATCATAGCTTTTATATTCTTAAGCATTTATTTTTAACTTTGTTATAAAATAGCAAATATTATGCCTCTATTATATACTTCCCTGGTGGCTCAGATTGTAAAGCACCTGCCTACAATGCAGGAGACATGGGTTTGATCCCTGGGTAGGCAAGATCCTCTGAGGAATGAAATGGCGACCCACTCCAGTATTCTTGCTTAGGAAATCCCATGAATGGAGGAGCATGGTAGGCTACAGTCTTTGGGGTCACAAACAGTCAGACATGACTGAGCGACTTCACTTTCACTTTTCATGCCTCTATTATTTGCTTTATATATATTCAGCTTTATATGTTAGAGTTGTAAGCTAGATAAAATTTTTAGGTTTCAAGATGACATCTTCCATGATAATAGATTAACCTTTTGGGTTTTATATACTGCAGGCAGATATAAGTCCATATTTAATAAGCAAATTTACACCAGGGTCTTTTCCAATGTGTCAGCTGTTCACATCAGATGGCCAAAGTATTGGCACAAACTCTTGGAGATGGTAAAGGACAAGGAAACCTGGGGTGCTGCACTCCATGGGGTCGTGAGGAAGTGGACACGACTTCTTGACTGACTGAAGAACAACATAAAGGTCTCAGTAATACTAGAGATCTTTTGTATGGACTTATCTTCTACATAATCACTCTTTTAGGATGGTAAACACATTATCAAACTACCAACAATTTACAAAATTGTTTATGCCACAAAGATAAAATTAGGCAACAGTCTCAAGTGGTCTATCCTGTGAATTAAGCATCATAATAAATAGCCATTATTTTATTATTAATATTTCTATGTTTTTTTAAAATAAACAACATGAAGATGTAAAAGCTTGTCATTAAAAACTAAAGTTAAAATCAAAGAGAAATTTAGAATTTTGATTCTATAAAAATTTCTGGTTCCAAAGATTCAAGGTCCAGCAAAGTTTTATATGTAAATCTATGTAAAAGAAGCAAAACAAAAATATAAAAAATTAACATTATAGCAGCTAAGTCTAAGTTCTCATTTAACTCGGCTTTTTAAGTCTGTTTTGTGTTTACAGACAAAGCTTTCTGGCAAACGACAGGAATACTAAATTGTAAATACTGGTAGTTCTTTGTAGAAGGTCTTATCATTGACCAACTATATAAAAGTTTATGTGCTCATCACATCATGGCACAGATGAAAATCAACATTTCAAAAAGCCAGAGCCATTGTTCTCCAAAGTTACTCTGTTCAGACCATCATCCAAGCAAGAGAAATAAAACAGATTAAGGGGTTCAGCAATTTTCAACATCAGAGTCCATTCCAAAGATGATGTCTGCTCTAACAAAGATCTGGATGTCATTTTAGCCAGTGCATCAATTGTGCTCAAAGAGCCACAATGCTACCCTCGGCTGTGGCTATGAGATAAGAATTCTGGTTAATAAGAACAGTTCTAGGACAGGCACAAATGAGATTACAGGACAGAGACCCAAATTGTGCCAAAACACAGGCTGACGTTTTTGTCTTTAGCTGTCACAGATGGGTTGGCTTAAAATATGCATACCACATCATCTTTTAAAAAGAAAATTGTGTGAGGGGGTCAGAAAAAAATGGTTTTCAAGGACAAGATGTGATAAAATGACAGAGAATTTCAATTTAGAGGGAAAAAATAAAAGAACTAAACCTTTACAATACTGGCACGTTACTACTGAGGATTTTGGCAGGACATATTTACAGCAGATTTCATGTAGGGGATAGAATCCAAAAACTACTCCTCCTCTAATTATAAACTGAATTCTCCCCTCTTTGAAACAAAAATAGAGGAAGAAACAAAAATAGCTTCAGTTTTGGATTATATGGAAATTTTCAAGGAATGAGCCCAGTAGGATGGATTACCAACTGGAAAATCTGGAAGGAAAGTAGAGTCAGATTTCAGGCTTTAAGCTGGTGGACTTGGAATTTGTCACAGAGGTTAGTTTTGTCTCCAAAGAGGAGACAGCCTTCCTGTACAAGAGTACCCCCTGTTGGCTGGTTGGCCAGTGAATATTGGCAGTGCCTGCTGTGGCAGCTGCTCATTTAAACTTCTACCCTGAAATTTGCTGAAAGGAAAACCAGAAAGGTTAGAAAGAAAGGGAGGAGAACAGAAACAGGGAGAATACTATGTAAGAGGTAAGTTTGGGATGAGATCGAAAAATAAAGCCAATTAGAGAAATGGGACAACACCATGACTGAATTTTATGCAAAGACATTGTCATTGTCTGTGCCAATATGTAGCTGCTGCTGCTGCTGCTGCTGAGTCGCTTCAGTCATGTCCAACTCTGTGCGGCCCCAGAGACTGCAGCCCAACAGGCACCTCTGTCCCTGGGACTCTCCAGGCAAGAACACTGGAGTGGGTTGCCATTTCCTTCTCCAATGCATGAAAGCGAAAAGTGAAAGAAAAATCGCTCAATTCTGTCCGACTTCTAGGGACCTCATGGAGTGCAGCCTACCAGGCTCCTCTATCCATGGGATCTTCCAGGCAAAAGTACTGGAGTGGGTTGCCATTGCCTTCTCCAATATATAGCTACCTATATGGTTTTTTAAAAACCATAGTAGTACCTCTGAATTATTACAGTGTAAGCCAAACCCTCATTCTTCTCCAAAACACTTTGGCCGGGTAATTCAGAGATCATAGAATGTATTTGATTTCTAAAAGAACATAATATTATTTCTCTGAATGGTGCAAATCAGTTCCAGAAACTTCCTCACTCTTCTCAATATTTAATCAATGCTAGGAATAAGATGAAAATTAACAAAATTCTGAGTTTAGTACTGTGAGGCTCCTCTGTCCATGGAATTCTCCAGGCAAGAACACTGGAGTGGGTTGCCATTCCCTTCTTCAGGGGATCTTTCCAACCCAGGGATTAAACCTGGGCTTCCTGCATTGCAGGAAGATTATTTATTATCTGGGTCACCAAGGAAGTCTGAAGATAAGTACAGCTATGATGCAAAAGTGAAGTGAAGGCGCTCAGTCGTGTCTGATTCTTTGCTACCCCATGGACTTAGAGTGCTGAAATGAGGGAGACCCCCTGGGTTCGATCCCTGGGTCGGGAAGATCCCCTGGAGAAGGAAAATGGCAACCCACTACAGTACTTTTACCTGGAGAACCCCATGGAGGGAGGAGCCTGGTAGGCTACAGTCCATGGGGTCGCAAAGAGTCGGATACGACTGAGCGACTTCAGGCTTCTCCATCCATGGGATTTTCTAGGCAAGAATACTGGAGTGGCTTCCCATTTCCTTCTCGAGGAGATCCCGACCCAGGCATTGAACCCGGGTCTCCTGAATTTGTAGGCAGACGCTTTATCGTCTGGGCCACCAGGGAAGTCCATCGATGCCAAAAGGAGACCTGAAAGGAAAACAAACCAAAAAAAAACAAAACTCTATGTTGCTGTGATCTAGCCTCCTATTTTTTCCAGTTCAGTTCAGTTGCTCAGTTGTGTCTGACTGTTTGTGATCCCATGAACTGCAACATGCCAGGCTTCCCTGTCCATCACCAACTTCCAGAGCTTTCTCAAACTCTTGCCCATCGAGTTGGTGATGCCATCTAACCATCTCATCCTCTGTCTTCCCCTTCTTCTTTCTTCAGTCTTTCCAAGCATCAGGGTCTTTTCCAGTGTGTCAGCTCTTCACATCAGGTGGCCAAAGTGTTGGAGTTTCAGCTTCAGCATCAGTCCTTCCAATGAATATTCAGGCCTGGAAGATTTCCTTTAGGATTGATCTCCTTGCAGTCCAAAGGACTCTCAAGAAGTCTTTAGTTTTTAGCAATAACATACAGTTGTATTAAAAATAATTCTATCAGAAGAAATGTACACAGCACTGTGCTGAGTTGGAGTATTAGCAAAAGCTAGGAAAGTCTGAGTCAGGTTTGTTGTAATCTTTAGAGCAAGGATACACTGGGGTTCTAAAAGGTTAATGAACCACTTGTGGGAGACCTTTCCTTCACATTTTAACTCTGTTTTATTCCTGATAGAACCATTAACTTCTACACTAACCTTTCTACTTGTTACTATTACACACATTCTACCCACTAAAGCTTTCTATTGATTTTTGCCAGTGAAGTTTTATAAAATGTAGCTTTAAATACATGGTTTCTGCAATTGTGTTAGCATCAGCCAGTGTTTGTGAAGACAGAGATTAATTCTCTGGTTTTAATTTTGTTATATATTGTCACTCAAATACTCTTTTGTCATGATTGTTTTCCCAAGAAACCTTCTCAAAAGCGTTCACATTGGTAGTTTTTACATTGTATGGAAAATATAATTTTATTTAATTTCTTAATTTTAAATGCTATGTTTATCCTAGGTATGCTAGAAGGTGCATTAATTTCCTCTTGTTCAGTGTATGTTTTCCAACGTTTTCAATTACTCTGTGTGTGTGTGTCTTCTGGAATAAGAAGTTAAGAACAAGAGATTTTTAAAATTACATATAAGTAGATATACAAATAGTTATACCATGTGGATTTTTATTTAAAAGCTTACATAATTTGCTGAAATTAATGCATGATATTCTCAAGCAAAAATATTCAAGACTAAATTTAGCTCTGGGAAAATCATATAAAAGGTACAAATTCAACATGCCTGAAATAATTCTATGAAGAAGTTAGCCCTGCAATTTTAATATGAGTTTCCTACTTTGTTTTTGAGGGTTTTTAAATGGCTTTATTATTTTTTAATATCATCTTCTAAAATAAATATCCTTTTAAAAATCCTTTCAGCCTGTTATTTGTTTAGTTTGAAGATATTATCTTCTAATTTAGAGGAGTGGCACATAAAAATAGCTGGTAAGAAGAAAAATAAATATTAATCCACATATATTATCTCATCTCTGAGATGAAATTAGAATATGGTTATATCACTGACTTCCCTGGTGGCTCAGAGGTTAAAGCGTCCGCCTCCAATGTGGGAGACCCGGGTTCGATCCCTGGGTTGGGAAGATCCCCTGGAGAAGGAAATGGCAATCCACTCCAGTATTCTTGCCTGGAGAATCCCATGGACGGAGAAGCCTAGTAGGTTACAGTCCATGGGGTCGCAAAGAGTCGGACACGACTGAGCGACTTCACCTCACCTCACCTCACCTCACTGACTATCTCCTCCCTATATTGTAAATCTGAAGGTTGGGAAATACCCTGACTTCTTTTAAAATTAAAACTCCTTCCTCACAGCTTCAGTACTTTAAGATTCCAAATACTGAAACAGTTGCTTGCTGATCTGATTGATGTTAAATCAATCATGGTAATTAATAGAAATGATCAAAAAAGGCTTTGTTCACTCTCAGTAGTGTAGGAGTTCAAAGCAAGTCTCCTCAAAATGTGTCTCTTTGGCATGCAGGCTCTTTTGGGCTGGAGATAATCAAGACCCAGCTGATTGATGAAAAACTTTTACCTATCTGTTGACTGCCTGAAATAATTTATATGGAAGGCCTGGTCCAGGAAGAGAGCTATCACTAGAGATAACTGCAGAGACTATGAGCTAGATATGCTAAACCATGAAGGAGCTCAGCTGGGCCTGGGGATCAAAGTCTTCTCTGTGTCCTACTGCTTCTGCGTGTCAGCAAATCTTTGTTTACCAAAACACTTGTTCTTACCGTCTTCCTGTGACTTATCTTCCTTCCCTTTAAAGTTGTGTACCCCTTCCCACTTTCCTTAGCTGAGAATAGTATCATATAAGCCTCAATTACCTGAATTCTTGTGGGTCTTATATTCTTAGGGGACCCTTGTATGCACATAATTAATTTGGTTTTCTATTAAGCTGTCATATGTTAATTTAATTATTAGACTAGCCAAAGACCAAAGAAGTAGGGAAGAAAACATTTTCCTTCCTATTGTAGCAAATGTCTAGACTTTTTGGAGTTCTTATATGCATTAAATAAATAACAAAATATTTCAAAATATATGTTTTTTTTATTTTGTAAAAATTACTAAAGGCTATTTTTGCCCTATCTTTCAGCCAGGCATTCTGGCAGAAATGCATACTTTTTTTAAACAAAACATAATAATGTATCTATAGTCAACAAAATATCTTGAACTAACTAAAGACCAAGTACATGAGAAAATACTTAGGGTTTTGGAAGTTGTTCTTACTAATCTAACTCTATGAGTATGTGCTAAGTCACTTCAGCCCTGTCCGACTCTTTGCAACCACATAGACTGCAGCCCACCAAGGTTCTCTGTCCATGAGATTCTCCAGGCAAGAATACTGGAGTGAGTTACCATGTCCTCCAACCTGTGTCTCTTATGTTTAACCTGCATTGGCAGGTGGATTCTTTACCACTAGTGTCAGCTGGGAAGCTCCTAATCTAACACTATGAAGGGATACAAATGGATATAGTCTGAGACACTAACATCATGGAAGTGTTAACTCATTTTCTTGAAAGGAATCCATTTCATCATAGGACATCAGGTTTTAAATGATCAATTTGGCTTTAATTCTGGGTTATTTGATAATATACAACAGCTGGACATTGCTAATTATTAGATGTCTTCTCTCTCAGAGAGCTAGCAGTAAAATGTTAACAGCTTTGAAACATAAAATTATAACCCCAATCAGTTCATTTATGTCAGGCCACTGATCAAGAGATCACAATCACCTAGTATCATGACAGACATCTTAAGTTGTAGAGAAAGATAAAAGGCCAGTTGACAAAGTGCACTTTGGGTAGAAAATCTCGGAAGTGAGTGGGTGACGGGTAGTAGGAGGTCCACTGGAGAGAGCATGAATGTCAAACTGGTGTTACTGTGTATCTTTATTTTAAAAAGATGAATGATCTGGAATGTGTATTGTACTTGATATCATCTTCCTTCCAATTCTAAGGATATGAATAACACCTCTCAGTTCAGTTCAGTTCAGTTGCTCAGTCGTGTCCGACTCTGCAATCCCATGAATCGCAGCATGCCAGGCCTCCCTGTCCATCACCAACTCCCGGAGTTCACTCAGACTCATGTCCATCGAGTCAGTGATGCCATCCAGCCATCTCATCCTCTGTCGTCCCCTTCTCCTCCTGCCCCTAATCCTTCCCAGGATCAGAGTCTTTTCCAATGAGTCAACTCTTCACATGAGGTGGCCAAAGTACTGGAGTTTCAGCTTCAGCATCATTCCTTCCAAAGAAATCCCAGGGTTGATCTCCTTCAGAATGGACTGGTCGGATCTCCTTGAGTCCAGAGTCTTCTCCAACACCACAGTTCAAAAGCATCAATTCTTCAGCACTCTGCCTTCTTCACAGTCCAACTCTCACATCCATACATGACCAATGGAAAAACCATAGCCTTGACTAGACGGACCTTAGTCGGCAAAGTAATGTCTCTGATTTTGAATATACTACCTTGGTTGGTCATAACTTTTCTTCCAAGGATTAAGCATCTTTTAATTTCATGGCTACAGTCACCATCTGCAGTGATTTTGGAGCCCCCCAAAATAAAGTCTGACACTGTTTTCACTGTTTCTCCATCTATTTCCAAAGGAGTGATGGGACCGGATGCCATGATCTTTGTT
>SJYW01057250.1:244342-269252 GCA_006410735.1 Raphicerus campestris
GGAGAAGCCTAGTAGGTTACAGTCCATGGGGTCGCAAAGAGTCGGACACGACTGAGCGACTTCACCTCACCTCACCTCACCTCACTGACTATCTCCTCCCTATATTGTAAATCTGAAGGTTGGGAAATACCCTGACTTCTTTTAAAATTAAAACTCCTTCCTCACAGCTTCAGTACTTTAAGATTCCAAATACTGAAACAGTTGCTTGCTGATCTGATTGATGTTAAATCAATCATGGTAATTAATAGAAATGATCAAAAAAGGCTTTGTTCACTCTCAGTAGTGTAGGAGTTCAAAGCAAGTCTCCTCAAAATGTGTCTCTTTGGCATGCAGGCTCTTTTGGGCTGGAGATAATCAAGACCCAGCTGATTGATGAAAAACTTTTACCTATCTGTTGACTGCCTGAAATAATTTATATGGAAGGCCTGGTCCAGGAAGAGAGCTATCACTAGAGATAACTGCAGAGACTATGAGCTAGATATGCTAAACCATGAAGGAGCTCAGCTGGGCCTGGGGATCAAAGTCTTCTCTGTGTCCTACTGCTTCTGCGTGTCAGCAAATCTTTGTTTACCAAAACACTTGTTCTTACCGTCTTCCTGTGACTTATCTTCCTTCCCTTTAAAGTTGTGTACCCCTTCCCACTTTCCTTAGCTGAGAATAGTATCATATAAGCCTCAATTACCTGAATTCTTGTGGGTCTTATATTCTTAGGGGACCCTTGTATGCACATAATTAATTTGGTTTTCTATTAAGCTGTCATATGTTAATTTAATTATTAGACTAGCCAAAGACCAAAGAAGTAGGGAAGAAAACATTTTCCTTCCTATTGTAGCAAATGTCTAGACTTTTTGGAGTTCTTATATGCATTAAATAAATAACAAAATATTTCAAAATATATGTTTTTTTTATTTTGTAAAAATTACTAAAGGCTATTTTTGCCCTATCTTTCAGCCAGGCATTCTGGCAGAAATGCATACTTTTTTTAAACAAAACATAATAATGTATCTATAGTCAACAAAATATCTTGAACTAACTAAAGACCAAGTACATGAGAAAATACTTAGGGTTTTGGAAGTTGTTCTTACTAATCTAACTCTATGAGTATGTGCTAAGTCACTTCAGCCCTGTCCGACTCTTTGCAACCACATAGACTGCAGCCCACCAAGGTTCTCTGTCCATGAGATTCTCCAGGCAAGAATACTGGAGTGAGTTACCATGTCCTCCAACCTGTGTCTCTTATGTTTAACCTGCATTGGCAGGTGGATTCTTTACCACTAGTGTCAGCTGGGAAGCTCCTAATCTAACACTATGAAGGGATACAAATGGATATAGTCTGAGACACTAACATCATGGAAGTGTTAACTCATTTTCTTGAAAGGAATCCATTTCATCATAGGACATCAGGTTTTAAATGATCAATTTGGCTTTAATTCTGGGTTATTTGATAATATACAACAGCTGGACATTGCTAATTATTAGATGTCTTCTCTCTCAGAGAGCTAGCAGTAAAATGTTAACAGCTTTGAAACATAAAATTATAACCCCAATCAGTTCATTTATGTCAGGCCACTGATCAAGAGATCAGAATCACCTAGTATCATGACAGACATCTTAAGTTGTAGAGAAAGATAAAAGGCCAGTTGACAAAGTGCACTTTGGGTAGAAAATCTCGGAAGTGAGTGGGTGACGGGTAGTAGGAGGTCCACTGGAGAGAGCGTGAATGTCAAACTGGTGTTACTGTGTATCTTTATTTTAAAAAGATGAATGATCTGGAATGTGTATTGTACTTGATATCATCTTCCTTCCAATTCTAAGGATATGAATAACACCTCTCAGTTCAGTTCAGTTCAGTTGCTCAGTCGTGTCCGACTCTGCAATCCCATGAATCGCAGCATGCCAGGCCTCCCTGTCCATCACCAACTCCCGGAGTTCACTCAGACTCATGTCCATCGAGTCAGTGATGCCATGCAGCCATCTCATCCTCTGTCGTCCCCTTCTCCTCCTGCCCCTAATCCTTCCCAGCATCAGAGTCTTTTCCAATGAGTCAACTCTTCACATGAGGTGGCCAAAGTACTGGAGTTTCAGCTTCAGCATCATTCCTTCCAAAGAAATCCCAGGGTTGATCTCCTTCAGAATGGACTGGTCGGATCTCCTTGAGTCCAGAGTCTTCTCCAACACCACAGTTCAAAAGCATCAATTCTTCAGCACTCTGCCTTCTTCACAGTCCAACTCTCACATCCATACATGACCAATGGAAAAACCATAGCCTTGACTAGACGGACCTTAGTCGGCAAAGTAATGTCTCTGATTTTGAATATACTACCTTGGTTGGTCATAACTTTTCTTCCAAGGATTAAGCATCTTTTAATTTCATGGCTACAGTCACCATCTGCAGTGATTTTGGAGCCCCCCAAAATAAAGTCTGACACTGTTTTCACTGTTCCACTGAGAGGATCTACAATAACACCCCTACAGAAGATCATAAAGAAATTATTGTCCTTAGGAGAAAGTCAAAATTTAGGTAAAACAAGGTAGAAGAAAATTTCAGGGAAGTAGTTGACACCTGTGGCCTCTTTTGATTGCAGAGTACTCCCAGAGAATGTTTGGGTGGAAGGGAAGAGAAGGAAATTAGCAAAGTCACAGATAGATTTCCAGAGCTTTGAGTGACCTTGTGTAGTAAGGCCTAACTATTTAAACCCTTGAACTTACATAAAGTACTTTAGATGCTATCTGAAAGGGAGTCTATTTGTTAGAATGTATGGACAAAATTGCCATTTTATTATTTAAATTTATTTATTTATTAATTGAAGGATAATTGTTTTACAGAATTTTATTGTTTTTGTCAAACCTCAACATGAATCAGCCACAAGTATACATATACATATTTCCCCTCCCTCTTGAACCTCCCTCTTATATCCCTCCCCACCCCAGCCCTCTAAGTTGATACAGAGCCCCTGTTTGAGTTCCCTGAGACATACAGCAAATTCCCCATTGGCTATCTATTTTACATACAGTAATGCAAGTTTCCATGCTACTCTCTCCATATATCTCACTCTCTCCTCCCCTCTCCCTGTGTCCATAAGTCTGTTCTCTATATTTGTTTCTCCACTGCTGCCCTGCAAATAAAGTCTTTGGTACCATCTTTCTAGGTTCCGTATATAATTGCCATTTTCTTAATCCACACATGTCCACACAGGTGGATTCATATAATCTTTCTACATTCTGACATAATTGCCCTTTTCTTAATCCACACATGTCATCAGCAGCAGAGGAAGAGTCTGTGACTGTCAGAATAGAGCTATCAGACATGAGAGTATGGATCTTCCGGTGCTGAGGGTAGGTATTCCCAATACTTGTGCTGTCTTCCCAAGCACAGTATTTAATCTCTTTATACTGGTACTCTTGTTGATTAGGGGTTCCATGTCCCTGCCCTCATGTCTTGATGTGACATAAGGGATCGGATGTCACTGTGTGGTGATATGTGCTTAATAGTGGTTTACTGGAAGGCAGTAAACCGCATTCTATCTATCAGATCTAGTCTCTTAAATCCATTTTTCACTTCCATTGTATAATCATAAGGGATTTGACTTAGGTCATACCTGAATGGTCTAGTGGTTTTCCCTACTTTCTTCAATTTCAGTCTGAATTTGGTGATCAGGAGTTCATGATCTGAGCCATAGTCAGCTCCTGGTCTTGTTTTTGCTGACTGTATAGAGTTTCTCCATCTTTGGCTGCAAAGAATATAATCAATCTGATTTCAGTGTTGACCATCTGGTGATGTCCATTTGTAGAGTCTTCTCTTGTGTTGTTGGAAGAGGGTGTTTGCTATGACCAGTGCGTTCACTTGGCAAAACTCTATTAGCCTTTGTCCTGTTGTGAAAAGCTGGGAAAAAAAGAGAAGCAGAAAGAAAAGGAGAAAAGGAAAGATATAAGCATCTGAATGGAGAGTTCCAAAGAATAGCAAGGAGAGATAAGAAAGCCTTCCTCAGAGATCAATGCAAAGAAATAGAGGAAAACAACAGAACAGGAAAGACTTAGAGATCTCTTTAAGAAAATTAGAGATATCAAGGGAACATTTCATGCAAAGATGGGCTCAATAAAGGACAGAAATGGTATGGACCTAACAGAAGCAGAAGATATTAAGAAGAGGTGGCAAGAATACAAAGAAGAACTGTACAAAAAAGATCTTCACAACCCAGATAATAATGGTGCTGTGAATACTCACCTAGAGCCAGACATCTGGGAATATGAAGTCAAGTGGGCCTTAGAAAGCATCACTACAAACAAAGCTAGTGGAAGTGATGGAATTCCAGTTGATCTATTTAAAAACCTGAAAGATACTGCTGTGAAAGTGCTGCACTCAACATGCCAGAACATTTGGAAAACTCAGCAGTGGCTACAGGACTGGAAAAGGTTAGTTTTCATTCCAAACCCAAAGAAAGGCAATGCCAAAGAATGCTCAAACTACTGCACAATTGCACTCATCTCACATGCTACTAAAGTAATGCTCAAAATTCTCCAAGACAGGCTTCAGCAATATGTGAACTGTGAACGTCCAGATTTTCAAGCTAGTTTTAAAAAAGGCAGAGGAACCAGAGATCAAATTGCCAGCATCTGTTGGAACGTGGAAAAAGCAAGAGAGTTCCAGAAAAACATCTGTTTCTGCTTTATTGACTATGCCAAAGCCTTTGACTGTGTGGATCACAAGAAACTGTGGAAAATTCTTCAAGAGATGAGTACCAGACCACCTGATCTGCCTCTTCAGAAACCTATATGCAGGTCAGGAAGCAACAGTTCGAACTGGACATAGAACAGACTGGTTCCAAATAGGAAAGGAGTACGTTGAGGCTGTATACTGTCACTCTGCTTATTTAACTTCTATGCAGATTATGTCATGAGAAATACTGGACTGGAAGAAGCACAAGCTGGAATCGAGATTGCTGGGAGAAATATCAGTAACCTCAGATATGCAGATGACACCACCCTTGTAGCAGAAAGTGAAGAGGCTTTTTAGCCTCTTGATGAAAGTGAAAGAGTAGAGTGAAAAAGTTGGCCTAAAGCTCAACATTCAGAAAACAAAGATTATGGCATCTGGTCCCATCACTTAATGGGAAGTAGATGGGGAAAACAGTGGAAGCAGTGTCAGACTTTCTTATTTGGGGCTCCAAAATCACTGCAGATGGTATTTGCAGCCATGAAATTGAAAGACACTTACTCCTTGGAAAGTTATGACCAACCTAGATGGCATATTCAAAAACGGAGACAACAAAGGTCCATCTAATCAAGGCTATGGTTTTTCTAGTGGTCATGTATGGATGTGAGAGTTGGACTGTGAAGAAAGCTGAGTGCCTAAGAATTGATGCTTTTGAACTGTGGTGTTGGAGAAGATTCTTGAGAGTCCCTTGGACTGCAAGGAGATCCAACCAGTCTATTCTAAAGGAGATCAGGCCTGGGTGTTCATTCGAAGGACTGATGCTGAAGCTGCAGTACTTTGGGCACCTCATGGGAAGTGTTGACTCACAGGAATGGACTCTGATGCTGGGAGGGATTAGGGGCAAGAGGAGAAGGGGACTATAGAGGATGACATGGCTGGATGCATCACCGACTCGATGGATATGAGTTTGAGTGAAGTCTGGGTGTTGGTGATGGACAGCGAGGCCTGACATGCTGCAATTCATGGGATCACAAAGAGTCAGACACAACTGAGTGACTGAACTGAAGTAATTGTATAATAAAACATGGTATTGGTGACTGCTCTGCCCATCTAATCTAGATAACTTAAGTTTAGAAATACAGGAAAATTGTGTCTTGGCATTTAAATAAATGTGTGCCATGCAAGGAAAAAAAAAAGTAGTTTGAAGAATAGCTTTCACAAACACAGCTACTTCTATAACAGGCCATAAACTATGTATCTGTCTCTCTTCGTTTTAACTATGTGACATCATGAAAGCAAATATGTTTCTTAGAATCTCCTTCTCCTGAAGATGATTCATCAGATCATTGCCCTTAACTTTTGACAACCCAATAAATTCGTGAAAATAGAACTGAATTCACATGCCCAAGGCCTAAAAGAAATTAAAGGTCTAGTGGTAATCAGGTAGTATATTAAAAAGGTACATCAATTCCTTTATTGGTTTTCAGGACAAGCTATGTCTATGACCAAAATCTGAGAATATTTGCTAGAAGATGAATCACACTTGTCTTTTAAAGATAATAAAGTTGGTAGGAATGAATAAAATGGATAAGGTAATTTTAGTGATTGTACACACATTTATTACAATTTTACTAGATAAAGTTTGTTGTAGATCAAATGAACTTGAAAGTGTTTACAAAGAAGCTTGGAAAATTTCTCAGGGCACATGTTATAATGCCCCCAAAGTAAAATTCTGTTCTCTGCTGAGAAAGAAACGGCAGTATCTAAGGTCTTTCACATTGTCCAGAGAAATTGTAATCTCTAACTATAATCCAATAGTACTCAAATCTATTTAAATAGAATTTGAGGAATAACAGGAAGATTGGATCAGTAAAAACTGTTAGGTATTGATGAGCTACACAGTTTCCATCTTCCAAGCATTAACAGTCTTGAGGAAAACACTAAGCCAAAACAAAAAAAAAACAAAAAAAAACCCCACCACAGAAACTGAAAGAAGACATAGATACAGTTAAGTGAAATTATGAAAAATGTCCTGCAAAATGTCACTTGATTCCCATTTTTATCTAGAAATTTATTGCATGTGAAAAATTAATTTTAGGATGGTATAGAGTCAAACTTTTTTGATACTTATAAAATAAGAGGAAGGAGTTACAAAATATATATGAACATTTAGAATAATTGAAAATTAGATCATTGTCCCTATCAATAAAGAATTTTTTTAATAAATGAAAGCAACAGAATAGAGGCTAGATTGAATTTTCTGAATACATTCTTCAAAATTTTTCCATGAGGTGCTAGCAGTTTTGAAAGTACTTTTAGTGTACTTAAAGTACATTGTCTTTTCATAAGAAATCATCTGTATGCTAGTAATTGTCAGTGAGAGTTCTACTCTACAATCCTTGCCGTCTTGAACATATTCTAAGTAAAATATCTTAAAGAAATACATTATTGTCATTTCATAAAAGAATTCTACTTTGGTCTATACAGGAAAATGATTGAATTGAGCAGATGTTTAACATAGTTGTGACCCCAAATTCCCATGACTGAAAGCTGTAGTCTTTCCCAGACAAGGTTGTGCTCATTGGAGGTTCTCATTGAGATAACTGTTCAATTTTTCTGCTCACTGCATTCAGATGGATAGTCAAAATTATTCCAGTAATATTTCCTTTGATGAGTGTCTTTAAGGTATCCTAATGGAGGTACTGAGTGGAGATATTTTCTTGGTAATATAATACTAAATAAATATGCACTTGAGGAAAAGCATAGCCAAGAAACTTTTGCTGCATCATTTTCCCTCAGCCTTTGACTATTTTAGAGCAAGGCTACATAGAATTGGTTTTGACATTTTACATCAAACTTCATCTTAATTTGAATGTCCAAAAGAACTTTGTGTTATTCTTTATTTTCATTTCTCACAATACGATTGAAGATTTCTTCTCTAATTAATTTCAAGTACTATCTTTTATGTAAATCTGAAATATGGGGAAAACAAATTTTATTGATAAAATAATAAATTAAATGTAAAGGGAAAATGAACATAGCTAACAAAATGTAAACAGAGGGGGAATATATATATGTCTTTGAGTCCAGTTTCCAAATATCTCCTTCTAGACCAATGATATATGTAAAAGTTCTTTCCTTAAAAAAGAAAAAATGACAAGTACAGGATGTATGGAGACCTGAATTAATAAAAAGTTACAAAAAAGTGTACTGACCAGTTTAGTTTTCCACAAGTTTAATCTATCATCCCATAGGGTTATGTGACTAAAAATATCAAGTAGCAGTCTAAACTTACAGCTGTAGAGGAAAGTGACATCTGAATTAGTAGACTTCCCACTAGAAGAGGCCATGGGAAATGGGAAAGAGGCACAATGGGAAATAAATGACATGCTTACTCCTTGGAAGAAAAGTTATGAGCAACCTAGATAGCATATTCAAAAGTAGAGACATTACTTTGCTGACTAAGGTCCATCTAGTCAAAGCTATGTTTTTTCCAGTAGTTGTGTATGGATGTGAGAGTTAGACTGTGAAGAAGGCTGAACGCCGAAGAGTTGATGCTTTTGAACTGTGGTGTTGGAGAAGACTTGAGAGTCCCTTGGACTGCAAAGAGATCCAATCAATCCATTCTGAAAGAGATCAGCCCTGGGATTTTTTTGGAGGCAATGATGCTAAAGCTGAAACTCCAGTACTTTGGCCACCTCATGCGAAGGGTTGACTCATTGGGAAAGACTCTGATGCTGGGAGGGATTGGGGGCAGGAGTAGAAGGAGACGACAGAGGATTAGATGGCTGGATGGCATCACTGACTCGATGAAGATGAGTCTGAGTGAACTCTGGGAGTTGGTGATGGACAGGGAGGCTTGGTGTGCTGCAATTCATGGGGTCGCACAGAGTCGGACATGACTGAGTGACTGAAGTGAACTGAACTGAACTGAGCTTTTAATTTATTTTACTGTACGTAGTTGGATGGGATGACTGTCATGGACATCAACCTCTAGCTCTACCTGCGGCAAACTGTCAGCAGTGTTTCTCCGTATGGTCTCAGTTTTAGCTCAGGTGGAAATTTGGATCCAGCACACTATGGTTTGATTCTCAAAGTCACCAGTTGTGTTAAGCCCCTAATAATTCAGTCTGAGAGTAGAACCTCAAAGAGCAACGTTCTATTACGTACTATAGGGAGCTAGAAAGGAAGGACTATTGGATATCCCCATTGAGTTAAGCCCTTCATGCACTGAATGTGTAAGACTTAGTTAATGGTAGAAATCTCAAAAAGATATAATCTTATCAGTAGCTTTTACCTAGAACTAAGGCATCTGATTAGAAAAGTTAGGCATTACAGGGACTCACAAAAGTTTATGGTGTACACTTCATTTAAAGATCTTTAAACAAAAATACAGATATCAGTTATTGTATTCTCATTCCTGTGTGTGTGCTCAGTCGTTCAGTCGTGTCTGACTCTTTGCAGACCCTTTGGACTGTAGCCCACCAGACTCTTCTGTCCATGGGATTATCCACTTTGCTTTGTGTGATTTCCAGTCTGAGCAGAGCCATGGTAATAGATCCCAGTGCTGCTAGAATGGGTGTTCCAATAATTTTGTAGCAATAATCCAGCCTACTTAGCTAAAAGAAAAACATTATCCACTTAAGAAGTCAGAGCATACTGACTCCCTGAAAACTTACAGTTCACTATTTTGAAAGGAGAATCTCCAGCACTGGTGATTTCCTACATTTAGCAGCAACAATGGCATCAGTGGTTGAAGCATATGCTTCACTTTAAAATCTGCATTGAATTACATTCCCAGCCCTTAAAGGAAAATGTTTTATGCATGAATTATTTAAGAACCTGGAGATGAACTTTTTGATTGGAAAGCTTCTGTGAGGAATTTAGTATGAGGCTAAGAAGACTGTCGGTGGGCAATCAGAAGAGGTATACTCACCAGCCTAACAATAAAGCCTCTCTCAGTTCAGTTCAGTTCAGTAGCTCAGTCGTTTCCGATTCTTTGCGACCCCATGAATTGCAGCATGCCAGGCCTCCTTGTCCATCACCAACTCCCGGAGTTTACTCAGGGATGCCATTCATCCATCTCATCCTCTGTCGTCCCCTTCTCCTGCCCCCAATCCCTCCCAGCACCAGAGTCTTTTCCAATGAGTCAACTCTTCGCATGAGGTGGCCATAGTACTGGAGTTTCAGCTTCAGCATCATTCCTTCCAAAGAAATTCCAGGGCTGATCTCCTTCAGAATGGACTGGTTGGATCTCCTTGCAGTCCAAAGGACTCTCAAGAGTCTTCTCCAACACCACAGTTCGAAAGCATCAATTCTTCGGTGCTCAGCCTTCTTCACAGTCCAACTCTCACATCCATACATGACCACTGGAAAAACCATAGCCTTGACTAGACATATCTTTGTTGGCAAAATAATGTCTCTGCTTTTCAATATGTTATCTAGGTTGGTCATAACTTTTCTTACAAGGAGTAAGCGTCTTTTAATTTCACAGGTGCAGTCACCATCTGCAGTGATTTTGGAGCCCCCCAAAATAAAGTCTGACACTACTTCCACTGTTTCCTCATCTATTTCCCATGAAGTGATGGGACCAGATGCCATGATCTTCGTTTTCTGAATGTTGAGCTTTAAGTCAACTTTTTCACCCTCCTCCTTAACTTTCATCAAGAGGTTTTTTAGTTTCTCTTCACTTTCTACTGTACTTGAATTCACCATAGTTTGTCACAGATATGTAATTTCAGCATCCCTAAGCCACCATTCTGTTAAAGCCCGAAACAGAGACAAAATGGTGGCCTTGGAACATGGAACTCATGAAATAATTATTCAGAAATCTCCCCGAGAAAGCTGGCATGCCTGAACTCTGATTTGGGTTAGATATTTGAAGCAGCTTGGTGTGCAACTTCAGACTACGGATAAGTATGGAATATATTGGAATAGTGACCCAAAACTGTTTAGAGGTTGAAATTGAGTCCAAGAAGGGAAGAAACAGTACCACCCAAGCTTCTAATCTTATGGAGACCAGGCTTACAGTAATATGACAAAGGTCAAAGAACTTTAAGAGGAGAGAAAAGGGTGGGCAGTGAAGAGAAAAACAGAACAGAGAAGCATAGAAATTTCTAAAAGTGCTAGCAAGTTACATGATGGAAAAAGATCAAAGACAAGCACTTTAGCTTACTGAAACTAATGGGCTAGAAGGTTTGGAATTAATAACTACCATAATATAAGAAGAAATGTAAAAATAGATTTGCTTAAATTACAGGATACCTGTGGAAATTTAAGGAAGCAAATTAGGACAAATGGCTTCAAATAATCTGAGAGCTAACAAGATGCGGGAAATTTGTCATGATTGCTTTAGGAGATAATCTTTGTCCCATTGGTTAAAATATGAGAGAGACTTCTCAGACCATTCTTTGGAAGGATCAGTTTTCCTCATTTTGCAGTGAATTGTCCACTCTTAGAATTGTTCACACAGAGCCAGCAGGTTACCTTACAACTTTTCATAGACCTTATAAAAGGTCTTTGCTTTTAACCACAAGCCATATGTTCTATAAAGTTCTAAAAATATTCAGTGGTATACAGAAAGGGCCAAATTAATATGACAGTCAGCTCTTCTAAATCCCTAGAGCATAGGATTTATACAGGTCTTTTTGTAAAGGGCCATGTCTAACATCATGATGAGTAGATAGTTTGTAATTATTTATTTGACAGAGACTGATACTGGTCATTTTTTTTAAAGGCTGTGCTTTATATGAATATTTTTTCTACTTTTACAGATATTGCAAAGAAAATAACAATGATACGATTGATTTGAGTTTAGCACTCAATACAATATCCATCTTAGCTTAACATTCAGTACAATATATATTTTAGGTTTAAATGGAAGTCCCAATCAAAATCTCTTTCTGTAATTAGTACCTATAAGACATGTCTAATAAGTTAGATATTTTAAAATTACAAAATGTAAGAAACTTAAAAGCCTCTTAATGAAAGTGAAAGAGGAGAGTGAAAAAACTGGCTTAAAACTCAACATTCAAAAAATAAAGATCACAGCATCCAGTCCCATCACTTCATGGCAAATAGATGGGGAAACAGTGGAAACAATGACAGACTTTATTTTCTTGGCTCCAAAAATCACTGCAGATGGTAACTGCAGCTATGAAATTAAAAGATACTTGCTCCTTGGAAGAAAAACTGTGACCAACCTAGACAGCATATTAAAAAGCAGACACATTACATTGCCAAAAAACGTCCATTTAGGCAAAGCTACGATTTTTCCAGTAGTTATGTATGGATGTGAGAATTGGATTATAAAGAGAGCTGAGCGCCAAAATATTGATGCTTTTGAACTATAGTGTTGGAGAATACTCTGGAGAGTCCCTTGGACTGCAAGGAGATCCAACCAGTCCATCTTAAAGGAAATCAGTCCTGAATATTCATTGGAAGAACTGATGAAGCTAAAACTCCAATACTTTGGCCACCTAATGTGAAGAACTGACTCCTTGGAAAGATTGAAGGCGGGAGGAGAAGGGGACGATAGAGAATGAGATGGTTGGATGGCATCACCAACTCAATGGNAAGCTAAAGCTCCAATACTTTGGCCACCTAATGTGAAGAACTGACTCCTTGGAAAGATTGAAGGTGGGAGGAGAAGGGGACGATAGAGAATGAGATGGTTGGATGGCATCACCGACTCAATGGACATGAAATTTGAGCAAGCTCTGGGAGTTGGTGATGGACAGGAAGGCCTGGTGTACTGCAGTCCATGGGGTTGCAAAGAGGTGGACACGACTGAGCAACTGAACTGAACTGATTCTGCATTTATGATTCACTTTTATAAGCATATTTAAAGTGGTAGAAAACGACAGAATTATTTTATATTGGTTTCTGCGTGTATTCACTTTAAACTGCCAAGTTTAAATAACTAAATCCGGTTGTGTCAATTTTAAATAATTTTATTATCAAATTCTGAGTCTTTTTCTCTTCAGATTTCATTTCCACTCTTTTGAAATTCAAATACTTCCAACAATTTCATCTGTATTTCCTGTTTTCAATTATTTTCTTAAAAATTATTTATAGGCTTTTGAAAATTCAGTTGCATTTTGTTTACCCACACATTGCACTAAAATTTAACTTTGAAAAAAAATTACCTCTACAGAAATATCATTGTTATTGAAAGAAATAAGGAGGGAATGAGTTGTTAGTTTATAGTTTCTTAAACATTGTGGGAGGTCATTTGCTGCTATAGAGCAGTAATAACACTTCCGTGGACATACACACACAGACATACACATTTTAACACAGAAAACTTATGTTGGGTGGCTCACAGGGTGATGACAAAATAACTTTAAATTGGTAAATTAGTCAAGTGGGTGGTATTATCAGTTAGTGAATATTGTCAAATTGCAATGCATAGGACTTTTAAAATCACACTTTCATTTTGTTTTAAAAGAATTTTTTTTCCCTCCCAATTTGTAAACCCAAAGTCTCCTTGAAAAATAAAACTCTGTACTTGACATTTTCAGATTCCCCTTATCCCATTTCCATTAAAGACAAGTCTGACTTTGGGAGCACTAAGAATTTTAGAGAATTGAATTTCAGAGAGAAACTCCTACTGGAATAAAGTCTGCCTATCCAGGAACACAAAGGACAGCTTTTTCTCACCCCTTCTAATGAAGAGCAAGAATAATGTCCCCTCTTGGGATCTGCAGTAATCCTCTCATGGAACATTCATTTGCAGAAGCTGCTGAGTTAACTCCGAAGTCCCCCTTTCCCATAGCAAGTTGTCTATGAAGACAGTAAATTCAAGGGTTCATGATAATGGTGTCTCCCAAGATGCCAAGTAAAACATAGCAAGTTCTCACACCCCATTTCAAACTCTCCTATGGATTGCTGATGACAAGATGTGTGTATCTCGAAGAGGTCACCTCCAAAAAGTTTCTACAATGCAGCTAATACACACACTAGATAACTGGCAATAAAGGCATTTTTCTGAGTCTCTCCTTACTGGTACAATTAAAGTAGTAGTTGTCACTGTATATTGCAGTATAATTAAGGATCTAAGACGCTACATGAAATGTAAAGACTAATAAATGAAATTATTCATCTAAGTTCTTTAAGGAAAAGATACTTAGCTTTCCATATTACTTCCCACATTTTGGAATAGGGACTTTCATAAAAAAGAAAGCACAGAAGGAAGTAAGAAAGGGGGAAATGAAAAAAAATTAAGGAGAGAGGGGATATGGAAGGGGAGGAAGAAGGAAGGATTGAATGAATAAAGGAGTAAACAAGAAATCTTACATTACAGCTAGCTCATATGTCAAAGGAGTTACAAAAGTGTTTTGTGCCCACATGCATTAGGCTTTTACTTTTTGGTGATTTGATAATATTCCTGAATTTTCTCCTAATAAATGTTTTATGCCACTAAAATACAAAGCAGGATCCTCTATATGAAAAGAAATTGAACTGAAGCCATCTCTATTGTTGGCTGTGAAGGGTTTCTTTGTGGGTTTTTTTTTTTCAGTTTGTTTTTTTCCTCTTACTGAGTACTTTGTCATCAGCAGGAGGTCAATTTATGGTCTCTTTAAAATGGATAAATCCAACCATTTATCTTGCTTTTCTGCTATATTTTTTAAACCTGCCTAAGAATAGTGAGAACAAACTTAATATACGGACTTCAAGAATGATTTTCTCTAAAGAGGATACTTTATGCCCCGAAGTGGGTCTCTAACTGATACTCATTTTCTAGGGATTGGTTTGTGACTCTATGTAATGCTAGCTCTTTTAATAGCCACAGGAAGAATTAGTTAAAAATTGACTTTGAATGTAATTCATTTGCTACAAAGTGGTCTTTCACCCCCTGCTCTTCTCTTTCACTGACATCCACATTTTCCTTTCTAGTCCTTTGTTAAAAAATGAACTGCACAGCAAAAGCATGTGAGGAGAAGGATTTCTGCACACCATCAGGCACACTATGGTGTTCCCAGCACTGCGCTGTTAATGCATCACTCTTGTCCTGAGCTGGATGTAGAGGGAGGGATAGTTAAGAGGAACAGCTGGCTAAGGAGAGTCCCAGGGATGAGCACCCAAAAACCCTTACCTGGAAAGAAGAAAACAACAGCTTTCATCATGTCTGGTCTCCTCTTGGCTCCCTGCACTCAGCTCCCAGGAATCAGCTTGTGGCTGAACAGGCTACTAACTGCTGTGTCACTGAACACAAATCCAGCAGAGCTAAAACTGAAGGGAAAATGCTTTCCTTATTTATCTGCTCAAAGTTACATTAGTAATAGTTTGGGGTAGATAACCTTGCAGAGTGAAATTATAAGTACACAGTCAAATTGGGCAAAAATGGTTTAAGTCTAGTTGTTAGTCCCCACCCCCCTTCTAAATAGCCAAGGTTCACCTACTCTCTACCATGAACACCAAGAAAGGGAATCTTGCTGTGACTTAATGAACATTTAAATCAGTGTTGAGGTCCTTTAAGCTTCTCTTAAGTTAGAAATTAAAAGGTCTTTGCTACAAGTAAAGGGAAGAACAGGGGTGGAATCTTCTGAATCACTACAGTATTTTACTCATAAACAAATACTTTCCTCTATATCTCCCATCAGCAAATTATTCTAATACAGAAGAAACTTAGCTTTGGTGAAGTAAGATACATTTTCAACTCCTAATACAAATGCTTTACAATGCTTGTAGAAAGGAAAGATAATATCTACAATTAACTTCCTAATTTAGAAAATTCTAGTAGTTCCATTAATAAAGCAGGATCTTCACAAACTTTTATAAGGACTCACCTTTGCCAATATCATCTGTATCGTATTCTTGATTACTAGCCCCTCATTAGTAGATATAATAAAGAATTAAAACAGTTCCACCATTCAGCAGTTTTTGTAAGAAATAAAATTTTTCAAAAAAAAAATGCAGTTAATAGAAATTCAGGGCTTCCCCCGTGGCTCAGTGATAAAGAATCTGCCTGCCAATGTAGGAGACATAAGTTCTGTCCCTAGCCCAGGAATATCCTACATGCCTCCAGACTTAACTAATCCTGTGCACCACAACTACCGAGTCTCTGCTCTGAAGCATATATTCTGCAACAAGAGAAGCCCCTGCAGTAAGTCCCTACACTGCAACTAGAGAGTCATTTCTGCTTGCCACCACTAGAGAAAAAGCCGGCACAGCAATGCTGACCCAACACAGCCAAAGGGGGGAAAAAAGATACAGATTAAATAATACTGCCTCTAACATTGATTTTCAATGAATATTCATTGTATTCACAAAGTAACTGAATGTATAACTTCATGATAGTAAACTAAACATATTTTAAGCTTATTTTCTACTAGTGTCTTCTCAGGACNATGGATAAATCCAACCATTTATCTTGCTTTTCTGCTATATTTTTTAAACCTGCCTAAGAATAGTGAGAACAAACTTAATATACGGACTTCAAGAATGATTTTCTCTAAAGAGGATACTTTATGCCCCGAAGTGGGTCTCTAACTGATACTCATTTTCTAGGGATTGGTTTGTGACTCTATGTAATGCTAGCTCTTTTAATAGCCACAGGAAGAATTAGTTAAAAATTGACTTTGAATGTAATTCATTTGCTACAAAGTGGTCTTTCACCCCCTGCTCTTCTCTTTCACTGACATCCACATTTTCCTTTCTAGTCCTTTGTTAAAAAATGAACTGCACAGCAAAAGCATGTGAGGAGAAGGATTTCTGCACACCATCAGGCACACTATGGTGTTCCCAGCACTGCGCTGTTAATGCATCACTCTTGTCCTGAGCTGGATGTAGAGGGAGGGATAGTTAAGAGGAACAGCTGGCTAAGGAGAGTCCCAGGGATGAGCACCCAAAAACCCTTACCTGGAAAGAAGAAAACAACAGCTTTCATCATGTCTGGTCTCCTCTTGGCTCCCTGCACTCAGCTCCCAGGAATCAGCTTGTGGCTGAACAGGCTACTAACTGCTGTGTCACTGAACACAAATCCAGCAGAGCTAAAACTGAAGGGAAAATGCTTTCCTTATTTATCTGCTCAAAGTTACATTAGTAATAGTTTGGGGTAGATAACCTTGCAGAGTGAAATTATAAGTACACAGTCAAATTGGGCAAAAATGGTTTAAGTCTAGTTGTTAGTCCCCACCCCCCTTCTAAATAGCCAAGGTTCACCTACTCTCTACCATGAACACCAAGAAAGGGAATCTTGCTGTGAATTAATGAACATTTAAATCAGTGTTGAGGTCCTTTAAGCTTCTCTTAAGTTAGAAATTAAAAGGTCTTTGCTACAAGTAAAGGGAAGAACAGGGGTGGAATCTTCTGAATCACTACAGTATTTTACTCATAAACAAATACTTTCCTCTATATCTCCCATCAGCAAATTATTCTAATACAAAAGAAACTTAGCTTTGGTGAAGTAAGATACATTTTCAACTCCTAATACAAATGCTTTACAATGCTTGTAGAAAGGAAAGATAATATCTACAATTAACTTCCTAATTTAGAAAATTCTAGTAGTTCCATTAATAAAGCAGGATCTTCACAAATTTTTATAAGGACTCACCTTTGCCAATATCATCTGTATCGTATTCTTGATTACTAGCCCCTCATTAGTAGATATAATAAAGAATTAAAACAGTTCCACCATTCAGCAGTTTTTGTAAGAAATAAAATTTTTCAAAAAAAAAATGCAGTTAATAGAAATTCAGGGCTTCCCCCGTGGCTCAGTGATAAAGAATCTGCCTGCCAATGTAGGAGACATAAGTTCTGTCCCTAGCCCAGGAATATCCTACATGCCTCCAGACTTAACTAATCCTGTGCACCACAACTACCGAGTCTCTGCTCTGAAGCATATATTCTGCAACAAGAGAAGCCCCTGCAGTAAGTCCCTACACTGCAACTAGAGAGTCATTTCTGCTTGCCACCACTAGAGAAAAAGCCGGCACAGCAATGCTGACCCAACACAGCCAAAGGGGGGAAAAAAGATACAGATTAAATAATACTGCCTCTAACATTGATTTTCAATGAATATTCATTGTATTCACAAAGTAACTGAATGTATAACTTCATGATAGTAAACTAAACATATTTTAAGCTTATTTTCTACTAGTGTCTTCTCAGGACAGTCTGATACAGTGGGGGGAAAAAAATCTCTTAAGCCAATGAGTCTACTTCCTCCAAGTGGAACACTGGAGAGAAAGTCACATTTTTATCCTGTTGTATAGAGGTATTTGTCAATGCATATTTTTGATAGTGGTTCAAAAATTTATGCAGAGAAAAAGTATTAATTTGTATAATACTTAAGCTCCTGTCTCAGAAATCATATCAGAGCCTTTAAAATTGCATAGTGAGTTAAACTCCAGTTATAAAGGTTCTAAATCCCTTAAGAATAATGACTAGAAACAGAAAAAGAGAGTAATTTGAAGATTGAGTCACACAAAGTAGATCTCAAAGAGGGAGATGTTATTGGAGAAATAAAATTACAATGTTTCTGACATTTGCCTTAATTAAATAAAACAAATGTATAAGTCTTCATATAAATGCATTTTAAATTCTAGCTGTGATCAACTGAACACCATTATAATTACCTCATGTGATATTATTTTTCTGTATACAGAAGCTCAAATTCTGTTTATGATTGAATAAGGTAGAAGACATTAGCATCACATTTGGTACAAAATAATCCCAAATATAACCTACTCCACTATCATGTACTTTTATTACTTGTATATCTTTTCACCTATCACAGAAATTCAAAATGGCAATGATTGTATTAGTAAAGAAAACACACCTTCAAGTGAAAAAGGAAAACAAACTCATAATCTTAAATTTCCTGCTAACAGATTAATCCAAATACCTGTGTATAGCTTTAGTTGCCTTCAGAAGCTTCAGGCCCATCCAATTTTTTCTGGACTTCTCAAATCAGTGTTCCATTTTACTCATAACCAAACAATCCTGTCAAAGCAAATTCAGCATCTTCTCAATGTATCCTTTTGGTTATTGTGGTAAGTCAAAAGGTGTTATCTTGTAGATACTCAAAGGGTGTGTGGGTGGGTGTGTACAGAGAAGAGAGAGAGTCTGTTCTCTCAACTGGATCCTACTAGAGGGTCTAATTTTGAAGAAAAAAAAAATAAAGTTCTATAGATCTTAAGTTTACAGAGTTCGAAAATGCTAAAACACCAGTGAATATTTAAAGTCCATGTATTGAAATGGAAGAGAGAGAGGAAGTAAGATCTGGTTTTAGTTATGGCCAGAATGTAGATAATATAAATGTAGTAATATAAATGTCACATTTATATTACTAAATGTGATTANCAGAGTTCCAAAATGCTAAAACACCAGTGAATATTTAAAGTCCATGTATTGAAATGGAAGAGAGAGAGGAAGTAAGATCAGGTTTTAGTTATGGCCCGAATGTAGATGTTTATATTACTAAATGTGATTATAGTATAGAAGATACCCTTAAGCAAGATCTTTATCTCACCAGAAAAGGAGGAAGAAAGCAACAAATAAATAGAACATGGACTTAAATTTGTAGTGTATGTAAAGTACTTAACACTGGTCATAGCAAACATCTTCTTCCAACAACAAAAACAGAACACTCTACACATGAAAATCACCAGATGGTCAATACTGAAATCAAATTGATTCTATTCTTTGCAGCCAAAGATGCAGAAGCTCTATTCGGTCAGCACAAACAAGCCCAGGAGCTGACTGTGGCTCAGATCGTGAACTCCTTATTGCCAAATTCAGACTCAAATTGATGAAAGCAGGGAAAACCACTAAACCATTGAGGTATGACCTAAATCAAATCCCTTAAGATTATACAGTGGAAGTGACCAAAAATAAGATCTGATAGAGTGCCTGAGGAGAAGGCAATGGCACCCCACTCCAGTAGTCTTGCCTGGGAAATCTCATGGTTGGAGGAGCCTGGTAGGCTGCAGTCCATGGGGTCGCTAAGAGTTGGACATGACTGAGTAACTTCACTTTCACTTTTCATTTTCATGCATTAGAGAAGGAGATGGCAATCCACTCCAGTGTTCCTGTCTCTTATACACATCTTGCTTTCATCAATTTGAGTCTGAATTTGGCAATAAGGAGTTCATGCNTGGCAATCCACTCCAGTGTTCTTGCCTGGAGAATCCCAGGGACGGGGGAGCTTGGTGGGCTGCCGTCTATGGGGTCACACAGAGTTGGACACCACTGATGTGACTTAGCAGCAGCAGCAGCAGCAGCAGAGTGCCTGAAGAATTATGGATAGAGGTTTGTGACATTGTACAAGATGCAGTGATCAAGACCATCCCCAAGAAAAAGAAATGTAAAAAAGGCAAAATGGTTGTCTGAGGAAGCCTTACTGTTAGCTGAGAAAAGAGAAGCAAAAGGCAAAGGATAAAAGGAAAAGTATAGCCGTGTGAATGCGGGGTTCCAAAGAATAGCAAGGAGAGATAAGAAAGCCTTCTTCAGTGATCAGTGCAAAGAAATAAAGAAAAATAATAGAATGAGAAAGACTAGAGATCTCTTCAAGAAAATTAGAGATACCAAGGGAACATTTCATGCAAAGGGGAGCACAATGAAGGACAGAAATGGTATGGACCTAACAGAAGCAGAAGATAAAAAGAAGAGGTTGCAAGAATACACAGAAGAACTATACAAAAAAGATCTTCATGACCCAGCTAACCTAAATGGTGTGATCACTCACCTAGAGCCAGACATCCTGGACTGCAAAGTCAAGTCGGCCTGAGGAAGCATTGCTACAAAGTTAGTGGAGGTGATGGAATTCCAGTTGAGCTATTTCAAATCCTAAAAGATGTTGCTGTGAAAGTGCTCACTCAATATGCCAGCAAATTTGGAAAACTCAGCAGTGGCCAAAGGACTTTTTGGAAAAGTCAGTTTTCATCCGAATCCCAAAGAAAAACAATGCCAAGGAATGCTCAAACTACGACACAATTGCACTCATCTCACATGCTAGCAAAGTAATGCTCAAAATTCTCCAAGCCAGGCTTCAACAGTATGTGTACAGTGAACTTCCAGATATTTAAACTGGTTTTAGAAAAGGCAGAGGAACTGGAGATCAAATTGGCAACATCTGTTGGATCATTGAAAAAGCAAAAGAATTCCAGAAACCTCTACTTCTGCTTTATTAATTATGCCAAAGCCTTTGACTATGTGGATCACAACAAACTGTAAAATTCTTAAAGAGATGGGAATACCAGGCCACCTGACCTGCCTCAAGAAGCGATAGTTGGAACTCCACATGAAAAAACAGACTGGTTCCAAATATGGAAAGGAGTACGTCAAGGCTGTATATTGTCACTCTGCTTATTTAACTTATATGCAGAGTACATCATGAGAAATGCCGGGCTGGATGAAGCATAGGCTGGAATTAAGATTGCCAGAAGAAATATCAAAACCTCAGATGACACCACTCTTATGGCAGAAAGAAAAAACTAAAGTGCCTCTTGATGAAAGTGAAACAGGAGTGAAAAGCTGGCTTAAAACTCAACATTCAAAGAATGAAGATCATAGCATCCGGTCCCATCACTTCATGGCAAATAGATGGGGAAACAATGGAAACAGTGACAGACTTTATTTATTTGGGGGCTCCAAAATCACTGTAATTGGTGACTGGCAGTCATGATAAAATTAGCTTGCTCCTTGGAAGAAAAGCTGTGACCAACCTAGACAGCATATTTAAAAGCAGAGACATTACTTGCCAACAAAGTTCTGTCTAATCAAGGCTATAGTGGTTTGTTTGTTTGTTTGTTTTTTCAGTAGTCATGTATGAACATGAGAGTTGGACTATAAAGAAAGCTGAGCACCAAAAAATTGATGCTTTTGAACTGTGGTGTTGGGGAAGACTCTTGAGAGTCCCTTGGACAGCAAGGAGATCCAACCAGTCCGTCCTAAAGGAGATCAATCCTGGATGTTCATTGGAAGGACTGATGTTGAAGCTGAAGCTCCAATACTTTGGCTACCTGATGCAAAAAGCTAACTCNGTCCTAAAGGAGATCAATCCTGGATGTTCATTGGAAGGACTGATGTTGAAGCTGAAGCTCCAATACTTTGGCTACCTGATGCAAAAAGCTAACTCATTTGAAAAGACCCTGATGCTGGGAAAGATTGAGGGCAGGAAGAGAAGGGGACAACAGAGGATGAGATCATTGGATGGCATCACCAATGCGATGGACATGAGTTTGACTAGGCTCCAGGAGTTGGTGATGGACAGGGAAGCCTGGTATGCTGCTGTTCATGGGGTCACAGAGTTGGAAAAGACTGAGCGACTGAACTGAAATGAATTGAAGTGAACTTATGCTAGAGTATAATGATGAACACAAATGACTAGCTTTAGCACTTGGCTGACATGACTAATAGAAGCAGTATTTCATACTTCAGTGTTGTTTGTGAAAATGTAAAGTAGTATAACGCAATGTTTGTGATAATGTAAGTAGCAGAGGTATCAGTTCAGTTCAGTCTCTCAGTCNTTAGTTTATTAATTTTTATAACAGAGATGCAGGAAATTGTTAGGGTTTCACTGTCTCTATAGATCAGTTCAGTTCAGTTCAGTTGCTCAGTCTTGTCCAACTTTTGCAACCATATGGAGTGCAACACACCAGGCCTCCCTGTCCTTTACCATCTCCCAGAGCTTACTCAAACTCATGTCCATCAAGTCAGTGATGCCATCCAACCATCTTATCCTCTGTCATCCCCTTCTCCATCTGCATTCAATCTTTTCCAGCATCAGGTTCTTTTCCAATGACTCAATTTATTGTATCATGTGGCCAAAGTATTGGAACTTCAGCTTCAACATCAGACCTTCCAGTGAATATTCAGGACTCATTTCCTCTACTATTGAGTGGTTTGATCTTGACAGTGCTCACAATCTATACTCAGTCTTGAAAGGGGGAGTTATATGTGGAAGACATATTTCCTGAATTCAGTATTTAATATAAAGCTGTGATAATGAAGACAATGTGGTTTTCAGATAGGATATATAGAGATCAATAAAATGGGATAGAATAGTGTCCTGATAGAGTCATGCACAGATATAGCCTATCATTTTCTACAAATGAGCAAAGGAAATCCAGTAGGGAAAGAAAATCTTTCAACAAATAGTGCTGGAATGTTATGAATATCATACTGAAAATATAATAAAATTTTATCATTCATAAAAATAAACTCAAAATGAATGATAGCTCTAAATATGAGAGCTAAAAATATAAAAACCCAGGAAAAAACCTAAGAGGAAATTTATACAACTTTTGGGTATAATATAAAAAAATTTCTTAGCCTGAAAGGAAGGAACCACAAAGAAAAATAATTGATTAGTTTAACTTCTTTAAAAATATAAACATTTATCAAAAATGACTATAAATGAAATAAAAAGACAATCCATAGATTAAGAGAAAATATTACCTGTGCTTATATCTGTCAGAGATCTTGTATTCATAGTTTCCAAAGAAATATTATACTTAAATAATAAATCAAATATGAAATCAAGCAACAAACATTTGAATAAATGCTTCATGAAAGAAGTTATATAAATAGCCAGTAAACATGTAACAAGGAACTTAATATAATAGATGGTTAAGGAAAGGTACATTAAAACTACAATATGTTACTACTACACACATACTAGAATAGGTAAACTTGGAAAGACTGACTATACTAGCTTTTGGTGAGACTTAAAGCAATTGACACTCAGCTGGTAGAATGTGACAAGGTATCACACTCAGTCTTGACCACCTTTTCCTTCCATATTCCCTTTCATGTTTGCCTATCTTCAGGAAATGAAGATCATGGCATCTGGTCCCATCACTTCATGGGAAATAGATGCGGAAACAGTGTGTCAGACTTTATTTTTTGGAACTGCAAAATCATTGCAGATGGTGACTGCAGCCATGAAATTAAAAGACGCTTACTCCTTGGAAGAAAAGTTATGGCCAACCTAGAGAGCATATTCAAAAGCAGAGACATTATTTTGCAACAAAGTCCATCTAGTCAAGGCTATGGTTTTTCCATTGGTCATGTATGGATGTGAGAGTTGGGCTATGAAGAAGGCTGAGCGGTGAAGAATTGATGCTTTTGAACTGTGGTGTTGGAGAAGACTCTTGAGAGTTCCTTGGACTGCAAGGAGATCCAACCAGTCCACTCTGAAGATCAGCCCTGGGATTTCTTTGGAAGGAATGATACTAAAGCTGAAACTCCAGTACTTTGGCCACTGCATGCGAAGAGTTGACTCATTGGAAAAGACTCTGGTGCTGGGAGGGATTGGGGGCAGGAGGAGAAGAGGGCAAGAGAAGATGAGATGGCTGGATGGCATCACCGATTCAATGGACATGAGTCTGAGTGAACTCCGGGAGTTGGTGATGAACAGGGAGGCCTGGCGTGCTGCGATTCATGGGGTTGCAAAGAGTCGGACATGACTGAGCGACTGAACTGAACTGAACTGATAACAGAAATCGACAACTGAGAGTTTATGTTTGAATACATCAGTATATGGGGGCTATAGTCATGGGGATAAGTCAAACAAGTTAAGTATCTTAAGATATTCAGTAACTTTCTGCCTCCTCTCCTTCTGATTGTATTTTTTATTTACAGAAAATTATGATCCAGACTCTGTGAAAGAAATGTCAAGTTTAAAAAGTTATTAACACAGAAGTTTACCAATTATGGCCTGGGTGTCACACAGATGCCAAAAGGAATATTTCTATGTAGAAAAGATGACCTAGCTGGACTGAGGTGAGTCAGAACTCATGATAAATCTATCTTTTCTCATAACAACCACAGTCAGAAACACCTGATTCAATCCCCCAATCTCAAGGCAGTGACAATCTCAAAGTGACAGCCTCAAAGCAATTTTTTCTTCTTCCTTTTTTTTTTTTTTTGTCCTTGATTAAAGCCTATTTCAAATGGTACAGGTTCTAGGTTGGTTATTTTTTTGTCTCAACATTTTAAACATTTTGTACTACTCTCTTACTTGAAGTTTTTGAGGAAAAGTAGGATGTAACACTGGAGAAGGCAATGGCACCCCACTCTAGTACTCTTGTCTGGAAAATCCTGTGGACAGAGGAGCCTGGTAGACTATAGTCCATGGGGTTGCTAAGAGTCAGACATGACTGAATGAATTCACTTTGACTTTTCACTTTCATGCATTGGAGAAGGAAATGGCAACCCACTCCAGTATTCTTGCCTAGAAAATCCCAGGGATGGGAGACCCAGGGGGCTGCCATCGATAGGGTTGCATAGAGTTGGACACGACTGAAG
>SJYW01057250.1:273024-285426 GCA_006410735.1 Raphicerus campestris
GTGAAGAATTGATGCTTTTGAACTGTGGTGTTGGAGAAGACTCTTGAGAGTTCCTTGGACTGCAAGGAGATCCAACCAGTCCACTCTGAAGATCAGCCCTGGGATTTCTTTGGAAGGAATGATACTAAAGCTGAAACTCCAGTACTTTGGCCACTGCATGCGAAGAGTTGACTCATTGGAAAAGACTCTGGTGCTGGGAGGGATTGGGGGCAGGAGGAGAAGAGGGCAAGAGAAGATGAGATGGCTGGATGGCATCACCGATTCAATGGACATGAGTCTGAGTGAACTCCGGGAGTTGGTGATGGACAGGGAGGCCTGGCATGCTGCGATTCATGGGGTTGCAAAGAGTCGGACATGACTGAGCGACTGAACTGAACTGAACTGATAACAGAAATCGACAACTGAGAGTTTATGTTTGAATACATCAGTATATGGGGGCTATAGTCATGGGGATAAGTCAAACAAGTTAAGTATCTTAAGATATTCAGTAACTTTCTGCCTCCTCTCCTTCTGATTGTATTTTTTATTTACAGAAAATTATGATCCAGACTCTGTGAAAGAAATGTCAAGTTTAAAAAGTTATTAACACAGAAGTTTACCAATTATGGCCTGGGTGTCACACAGATGCCAAAAGGAATATTTCTATGTAGAAAAGATGACCTAGCTGGACTGAGGTGAGTCAGAACTCATGATAAATCTATCTTTTCTCATAACAACCACAGTCAGAAACACCTGATTCAATCCCCCAATCTCAAGGCAGTGACAATCTCAAAGTGACAGCCTCAAAGCAATTTTTTCTTCTTCCTTTTTTTTTTTTTTTGTCCTTGATTAAAGCCTATTTCAAATGGTACAGGTTCTAGGTTGGTTATTTTTTTGTCTCAACATTTTAAACATTTTGTACTACTCTCTTACTTGAAGTTTTTGAGGAAAAGTAGGATGTAACACTGGAGAAGGCAATGGCACCCCACTCTAGTACTCTTGTCTGGAAAATCCTGTGGACAGAGGAGCCTGGTAGACTATAGTCCATGGGGTTGCTAAGAGTCAGACATGACTGAATGAATTCACTTTGACTTTTCACTTTCATGCATTGGAGAAGGAAATGGCAACCCACTCCAGTATTCTTGCCTAGAAAATCCCAGGGATGGGAGACCCAGGGGGCTGCCATCGATAGGGTTGCATAGAGTTGGACACGACTGAAGTGACTTAGCAGCAGCAGCAGCAGTAGGATGTAACACTTTTTTTTTGCTTCTCTATAAATGTCTTTTTCCTTGATCTTTCAGAATATTTTTCTTTATGTTTTATTCTCTGTAGTTTAAATATAATATGCCTAGATGTAATGTTTTTTTTTTAAATATAGTTATCTTGCTTGCTGTACTTTGAACTTCCAAGGTCTGTGCTGACATTAATTTGTTTCAAATATTTTCTTGTTTTTTCTTTCCCTTTCTGGCATCCCAATTATGCATATGTTATACCTTTTGCAGTTACACCACAGTCCTTGGATATTCTGTGTGGTTTTTTTTTTAAGTCATCATTCTCTGCTTTTGGGTTTTTTTCAAGGTTCTATTTGCACATGTTGTAGCTTAGATTTTTTTTTTTTCCATCAGCTCTGTCTAGTCCATTATAGCATTCTTTTCTGTTACAGTGGTTTTGATCCCTAACGTTTCTTTTTTGGATTTTTTTTTTAAGATTTCCATCTCTCTGCTTACATTTCCCATCTATTCTTGCATGCTGTCTACTCTATATGTTAGAGCCCCTAGCAAATTAATTATAGTTATTTTAAACTCCCAATCTGATAATTTCAACATCATTGCCATCTTTGGTTCAGATACTTACTCTGTCTCTTCAGATTGTATTTTTTGCCTTTTAATTTTTGTTTGAATTCCAGACATGGTGAACTTGGTAAAATGAGCTATTGTAAATAAATATTTATTAATGTGATGGTGAAGTATAAGGGCAGTGGAGACATTTTAGAGTCTTTGATTTGATTAAATCTCAGTCTTTGGGTGAACCTATTTCTCTGCAGGTAAACTTCTCCCTTTTGTTTGTCTGTTTTCTTCTCCCTTTCAGTGGGACTAAATCAGGTTGGAGTTGGGTTTTTCCCCTTTCCCATTTAGGTTCTGATAATACCCCAGCAAATTAGGCTCTGATTTACTAGTTCCCTTTTAAGGCAAGCCTTGTTAAAACGAGCAGAATGCTTTGAAGTATTTCAAATGGCTCCCTTCTCCTCTCTGTCAGAAGCAGAATATTCGTCTCCCATATTTACCATGGAAACTTGGTTGAGCTCTTGGAGGTAAATCTCACAATTCTGTGAAGCCCCTGCTATGACTAGATCTCTTTGGAGTTTTGGACTCAAAGTTGTCCACAGTGAGTCTTCAGTGATTTGTNCCCTATTTACCATGGAAACTTGTTTGAGCTCTTGGAGGTAAATCTCACAATTCTGTGAAGCCCCTGCTATGACTAGATCTCTTTGGAGTTTTGGACTCAAAGTTGTCCACAGTGAGTCTTCAGTGATTTGTTGATTACAATTCAGTTTCCCACACTGTTTAATAAATGTTTAGATGATAGCTTCAGAACATGGCATTCAATGATGTAATACATTCATTTGATATAATAAACTAACAATTACTTGAATTTTTTAAAGCAATATGATCCTAATTCTGCTATTGTTTGATCTTAAAATTTTTATTTCTAAAAAATGGACATAATAGTAATTTTGCAAGGAATGATAAATATAATATTTATTTTTCTAGCTCCAACAAACAATTCAGAGCAGGAATTAATGACCACATGAGGATGCCAGAATGGGGTGCTATCTTAAAATTATCTTTACATTGTTATTTCATTAATTTCAGAATCAATTTTAAAAAATATATGAGGAAAAATATATCAGAATTGGATGAAATTTATGAAAGAAAATTAAACTGTCTGAAGTGGGGCTGACTGGGTGTTAAATGTGTACATAATTACATTTGTACTTAAAATAGTATTAATCAAGTTTTATCTTTTAAAAGTAAAAAATAAATTTAAGAAAATATAAATTAATTTGGAAATTCCATTGCCTTCCAGTGTTATTACAATTTTCATGGAGCTTGTTCTTTAAAAAGCCCGTTGGAATAAAACTGTTTCACAACTTGTAAAATATCATTCAGCTTTGCTCTTTGGCTTGGGACTTTCCCATCACTTCTGAATTGTCTTTCTTTCTTCCCAAGATCACTTGGCTTTTGACAATAAGAATGGGTGATTCTCCTGGGTAAAATTCACACAGACCAAATGGCTTGACAATTTGAACTTACTCTGCCTTTCAACTTCTCCTTCCACCTCTCTCTTTTATAAAATCCCCAGGGATGCACAAATTTCACCTTTACTATGTGAAGATGTATTTGGGGGAAAAGAGGAAAAAGTGCTTTTTCACTTATAGTTGAACATGACTAAATTATACAGTGGAACTTATGAAAAATGTAAAAATGAACTCAAGAGATAAATATTACTCTACTTTGTGTAGAAGAAAATTTACATGGCTACTACATAAAACTCCCCACTATTTATCTAGGATCATTTTAGCAACTTTAGGAGTTAGATTAGTTGCTGTTGATACTGAGAAATTACTGTGAGAGGAAAATACAAATATTTTTTATCATCACTTTGCTAGTAATTATTCCCTTTTTCATTAGAAACATAACATAGTTGGTATATCAAACTCAATACTTATTCCTAGCTCAAAATGAGTTGGAGAATATTTATTGCATGAGGTAAATAATGGACTAGCTTTCAAAGGATGATTTTGGAATTGAACTTAATATAGTGGCCTGCAAACTGAAAAAAAAAATGTGTTCATGTTATTTTTCATCATCATCATTATTATTATCCTCATCAGCTGACCACTATTTAGTTCTTACTTTATCTGAGGTGCTGTTTTCAGTGCCGTGTATCTGTAATGTATTTAAACTTTATGTCATAGACTTCTGTGTGTACCTATAATACCATCCTTTTCTTCTGGCTTTCCTTTATTACACAGTCCCTTTGAGTGTCCTTATCTAAGTCCATGGCTCCCATAGACATTTAGATATGATGCATTGTGTAATTCTAGCCCTGACAGCATTTTTGAACTGGGAAATTTCTAGCAAATTACCTACTGAACATCTTCATCTAGATGATATATGGCCATCCCAGCTAAAAATATCCTCCTGCTCTCTGTATCTGTTATCCTCGTCCCTGGACAGCACACATCAAGTCACTCAAAACAAGAATTCTATCATTTCATTCTACATACCTTTGTGTTTTTAAGTTTTAACATTAATTGTTCTTTAATTTTGATCAATTCAAAATAATACCATCTTTTTTGCTTATCCTTGAGTTTCCATCTCCACTGCAGATGTTTTAAGCAAATACTTTTCCTTCTGTACCCTGGAAGCAGTATTTCCCAGGTAATGGTTAAAAAAAAAAAAAAAAAAACACAACCACTAGCTAATGCAAGAGACACAAGAAACAAAGGTTTAATCCCTGAGTAAGGAAGATCCCCTGTAATAGGAAATGGCAGCCCTCTCCAATATTCTTGCCTGGGAAAGTCCATGGACAGAGAAGCCTGGCAGTCTGTGGGATCACAAACAGTCAAACATGACTTATTGACTAATTACTATCCTTCTGCACCCTGGAAGCAATATTACTTAGTTGGTAAGTGTGAAAATGCTGGATTCAAGTCACTTATGGTTCCAGGTTCCATTTTCATGCTGCCTAATATATGACCTTGGACAGGTTTCTTAACCTCTATAAGAGGGGTGTAGCAATCTTTACCAATCTAACAAGATGTAGGAAAAATGAGAAAAAAAAGCCAAAAAAATAAACTGATAGTGAATAAGAAACATAAAAGGAGATGCTCAAATAAGTCCAATATCAACAAATAAAGGTGGGAGACTAAATTTAGTTTTAAAAAGTCAAAGGTTATAAGATTACATTTTAAAATATTCTTGCTTATGAGAGACATGCTTGGAACAGAATGAAACATAAAGGGATACAGAAACTACACTATGAAATATCAACAGTAGAATTACTGATGTATCCTCATAAATACCATTAAATCATGAATGAAATTTAAAATTTTTGTCTCTCTTTGTTTTCTATATCAGTCAGAAATTTCTGTGTGAATTTATAGATACTCAACTGAAAATGTCTTAAAACACAGAACATATTGATTTATGTAACAGGAAAGTTTAGTCATGGATTTGGCTTAGACATGGCTGTACTCAGAGGCTTAAATGCTGGGGTTGTACTCTCCATCTTTTAGATCCAGTTTTCTCTTCATGTTGTTTTAATGCAGCAAATAGATTATCTCCACATGGCAGGAAAAATATCCACTGTCAGCCCCATTCATAACCTGCCAGCTTACTAATTTTAGCAGGTAAAACAGAAAAGACACTTTTCTCTTCCCATGCCCATATAGCAATCCTGGAAAACACTCTATTGGGACTTGCCAGTGGTAAGTTTATGGTTTATTCCTGACTGGGACACATGCCCAACTGACTATAAGTGAGACAAGGCACTGTGATTGACAGAACTACTTGGATCAGGTGTATTTTGTAAGATGGAGTACTAAGTTAAAAAAAAAAGATTATATTATACCTTTTTTTATTGACTGTGTTTATACTAAGACAGTAAGTGGCAAAACCAGTATGTGCACCTGTAAAAAAGATCTGGGGAGCTCTGTGTTTAAAATAGTCTATAGGTCTGTGGGACAAAAGAATACTTCTGTGGCTTATATAGGACTAACCCAATTCACAGTGAATTATTAGATTAAAATGTTAGTTTATTTAGATTATTATTTCTGTAAGATTTTTATTTAGGATCCTGTGACAATAGCAGACAGATGAGCTCTAGCTTATGATTATCTTCTCCTTAGATTAATAACTAAAATTCATTTGGAAATTAAAAGAAAATGGAAATGAATTGAACTTTATTATTATTTTTTTTGGTTGTAGGCATTAGTCTTTAACAGAAGGATCTAAAGGGTACCTATAGATTACAACAAAATATAGCAGTTCAAGGAAGAAAAGTCAACAAAAGGGTAAAGTTGAAGTCACAGAGCATGGACCACGAAAGTTTACACTAATCTGTCCTACCTAAATAAAAAGCTTTTCTGGAATAAGAGTCCCAGAGTAGAAATCAATTACAGAAAGGATGGTTGGAAAATTCTCAACTATACGGAGATTAAACTTGAAGATACTGAACAACCAATGAATCAAAGAAGACATAAATAGGAAAAATTAAATGATATGTTGAGGCAAATTAAAAGGGTAATATAATAACAAAAACTTAGGGTACAGCAAAAGCAATTCTAAGTGGGAAGTTTATGGTAATAAGTGCCTACATTAAGGAAAAAAGAAAAAATAGTCTAGCTAGATACCTTAAAAAACTAAAAAAATAAAGAACAAATTTAGGCTAAAGTTAGCAGAAGAAAATAAATAAAAGGACTAGAGTAAAAATTTTTTTTAAAAATACAGATTTAAAAGACAATAGNTAAGGAAAAAAGAAAAAATAGTCTAGCTAGATACCTTAAAAAACTAAAAAAATAAAGAACAAATTTAGGCTAAAGTTAGCAGAAGAAAATAAATAAAAGGACTAGAGTAAAAATTTTTTTTAAAAATACAGATTTAAAAGACAATAGAAAAAAATGTAACTAATGGGTGTTTTTTGTTTAAAATATAAATACCATTAACTAGACTCAACAAGGAAAAAGAGGACTAAAATAAAATAGTAAATAAAAGAAGGGATATTACAACTGATATTGCAGAAATACAAACGATGACGAGAGTATTAGGAACAATTATGGGCATCCCTTGAACTCCCTGATGTTTAATCTGGTTTTAGAAAAGGCAGAGGAACCAGAGATCAAATTGCCAACATTTGCTGGATCATGGAAAAAGCAATAGAGTTCCAGAAAAACATCTATTTCTGCTTTATTGACTATGCCAAAGCCTTTGACTGTGTGGATCACAATACACTGTGGAAAATTCTGAAAGAGATGGGAATACCACACCACCTGACCTGCCTCTTGAGAAATCTGTATGCATGTCAGGAAGCAACAGTTAGAACTGGACGTGGAACAGACTGATTCCAAATAGGAAAAGAAGTACGTCAAGACTGTATATTGTCATCCTGCTTATTTAACTTCTATGCAGAGTACATCATGAGAAACGCTGGACTGGAAGAAACACAAGCTGGAATCAAGATTGCTGGGAGAAATATCAATAACCTCAGGTATGCAGATGACACCACCCTTATGGCAGAAGGTGAAGAGGAACTAAAAAGCCTTTTGATGAAAATGAAAGAGGAGAGTGAAAAAGTTGGCTTAAAGCTCAACATTCAGAAAACAAAGATCATGGCATCCGGTCCCACCACTTCATGGCAAATAGATGTGGAAACAGTGGAAACAGTGTCAGACTTTATTTTGGGGGGCTCCAAAATCACTGCAGATGGTGACTGCAGCCATGAAATTGGAAGATGCTTACTCCTTGGAAGAAAAGTTATGACCAACCTAGATAGCGTATTCAAAAGCAGAGACATTACTTTGCCAACTAAGGTCCGTCTAGTCAAGGCTATGGTTTTTCCAGTAGTCATGTATGGATGTGAGAGTTGGACTGTGAAGAAGGCTGAGCACCGAAGAATTGATGCTTTTGAACTGTGGTGTTGGAGAAAACTCTTGAGAGTCCCCTGGACTGCAAGCAGATCCAACCAGTCCATTCTGAAGGAGATCAGCCCTGGGATTTCTTTGGAAGGAATGATGCTAAAGCTGAAACTCCCGTACTCTAGCCACCTCATGCGAAGAATTGACTCATTGGAAAAGACTTTGATGCTGGGAGGGATTGGAGGCAGGAGGAGAAGGGGACGACTGAGAATGAGATGGCTGGATGGCATCATGGACTCGACGGACGTGAGTCTGAGTGAATTCCGAGAGAAGGTAATGAACAGGGAGCCCTGGCGTGCTGCGATTCATGGGATCGCAAAGAGTTGGATACGACTGAGCAACTGAACTGAACTGATCTGAACTGATGGGTATCCCTGGTGGCTCAGATGGTAAGCAATCTGCCTACAATACAGAAGACCTGAATTCAATTATACACCAATTTAGATAACCTAGAGGAAAGGATAAATTCCTAGAAATATATATTCTTTCAAGACTGAATTATTAAGAAGCAGAAAATCTGAACATAGCAATAAATATTGGGTTGGCCAAAAAAATTTATTTGGTTAATGAATATGTTGTTTAATAAAGTGCTTGGTGAAAATGAAAAATGTCTTTTATTTTTACTTAAAAACTGGTGAACTTTTTGGCCTACCCAGTATATATGGAGGCTAAATCATATCAAAAGCTTCTTAACAAAGTAAGGCTCAGGACCAGATGACTTCATGAATGAATTCTACAAAGTATTTAATCAGGAGTTACTATCTGTCCTCCTCAAACTGTTCAAAATGTATAAGAGGAGGGCATACTACTAAACTCATTTATGAAGAAAGCATTACCTGATACCAAAAGCAGATAGGAAGATATAAGAACAATGTAGACTAATATTCCTGACAGATATAGATGCAAAAATTCTTAACAAAATATTAGTAAACTGAAATCAGCAAAAAAAGATCATACACCATGTTTCATTGAAATTTATTCCAGGGATGCAAGGAGATGCTTCAATATTCAGAAGTTAATCATTATGATACATCACATTAGCTAAATGAAGGATAAAAATTATAATTATCTTAATAAATGCAGAAAAAAATTGAGAAAGTTCAAATTTTATTTATGATTAAAACCTCTCAGCCAACTGGGAATAGAGGTAATGTCCTAAACATAATAACTGCTGTTCTGAAAAAAAAATAGAGAAACATTCCTCCCAAAGTATTACTGCTCATTGACAGTGTACCTGGACACCCAAAAGCTTGGATGAAAATGTACAAAGAGATTCATGTTGTTTTCATGCTTGCTAACACAGCATCCATTCTGCAGCCCATGGATTAAGGAGTAAATTTAACCATCAAAGCTTATTATTTAAGAAAAACCATTTGTAATGCTATTGTTGCCATAGGTGGTATTTTGTCTGCTGGATCTGGGCAAAGTCAACTGAAAGCTTCTTGAAAGGATCCACCATTCTAGATGCCATTAAGAAGACGTTTCATATTCATGAGAAGGTGTCAAAATATCAACACAGGAGTTTGGAAGAAGGTGATTCCAACCTCATGGAAGATTTTGAGAGGTTTCAGTGGAGGAAATAACTCCAGAGGTGGTAGAAATATCAAAAGAACTAGAATTAAAAGTAGAGCCTGAAGATGTGACTTTAATTTTGAACACATAAAGAGGATATGATGTATATGTGTAATGGAATTTTATTCATCCATGAGAAAGAAAGAAATGTCGTTTGCTAAAACATGGATGGATCTTGAGGGCATTATGCTAAGTGGATATAGCCAGAGAGAGAAAGACAAATACTATGTGATCCCATAGTAAAATCTAGAGAAAAAGTCAAGTCTGTAGAAACAGATATTTTTAAAATGTTTGGCAGAGGCTGGGAAGTAGGGGATATAGGGAGTGATTAGAAAATACATACAAATATACAGAAAAAGGTCTCAGGATTGAATATATAACATGATAGCTGTATTTTATAATACTGCTANAAAGTCAAGTCTGTAGAAACAGATATTTTTAAAATGTTTGGCAGAGGCTGGGAAGTAGGGGATATAGGGAGTGATTAGAAAATACATACAAATATACAGAAAAAGGTCTCAGGATTGAATATATAACATGATAGCTGTATTTTATAATACTGCTATGTATAATTAAAATTTACTAACATAATAGAATTTAAATATCCCACCAATAAAAGATATTTGATATACATGTAAGGATATATGTAAGGAGATTGATGGATGTGGGGAAAAAATAATGTAAATACTTTTAAAATTCCAAAAGCATATAAACATCCTTAATAGAACAACATGTTTTAATCTTTCTTAAAAGTCTTTGTGCAATTGTTATGCTAATTACTTACTATTTTTGTTATTTTTGTAAAGCAGGTCATTAGGAAGTAATAGAAATTTCCAAATGAAGTGGAAATTAAATGGTATTAATTTATGTGATTTTTATTTAAGACTTTTTATTCATTTTAATGAGTCCTAATGCACAGATTCTGACTATAACCTTTGCAATTGAATCAGTGATTCTCAACCTATGTTCTCAAGAACACTGGAGTTTGTGAGAGGTATAATGAAGTTCTGTCACACACAAGTTCGATGATAAAACATTTTGGGGAAATGTCATAATATAAAGAAATTGCAGTGTATATTAAATTAAGCCATAGCCATAAGAATCCCAATGATAAAGGAAGTCTCACGTAAGATGAAGCAAAACCAAAAAACAGTAACCTGGACATGTGCTTCTGGTCAAGATTGAATAACAGGCACTAGACTAACCCTACTACCTTTTAAAGCAAAAGAAAAGGAAAAAATCCTAGAAAAGTAGATAAATAGTAATTTTTAAAAATTTCTTCACAGATATTGAACAACAGACAGTACAGAGCTGGAATTCTGAAAGAAAGGAAAAAAAAAAAAAAAAAAAAGAAAAGTACAGCCTACCTCCCTTTTCCAGGCCTTATTTCTGGAGCACTGTCCAGAACAAAGCTCAGGGAAAGTCCAAGCACAGTAAAGGCTTACTGATATAAGGAAGGCTAAGCTGGTTAGAATTTGTAGGGCAGTGCTCAGACGGTAAAGTGTCTCCCTGCAATGCGGGAGACCCGGGTTCAATCCCTGGGTCAAGAAGATCTACTGGAGAAGGAAATGGCAACCCACTCCAGTATTCTTGCCTGGAAAATCCCGTGGACAAGGAGTCTGGTAGGCTACTGTCCTTAGCGTCACAAAGTGTCGGACATGACTGAGGGACTTCACTATACCATAAATGATGGTTACATGGAAGGGAAATACATCCAGAATTTTTTTAAAGTGACTCAGTTAATCTCTGGGATGAATATTAAGCTGAACATTAAAAGGCTGATACTCTACGAAGCCATACAAAGAAAAAAGTGAAAGTGAAGTCGCTCAGTCATGTCTGACTCTTTGCGACCCCCTGGACGGTAGCCCACCAGGCTCTTCCGTTCATGGGATTCTCCAGGCAAGAATACTGGAGTGGTTGCCATTTCCTTCTCCAGGGGATTTTCCAGACCCAGGGATCGAACCCAGGTCTCCCACATTGCAGGCAGACGCTTTAACCTCTGAGCCACCAGGGAATTCCATCATGACTAAACACCTATAAGGGAACTACAATCTAAACTAATATCTGAACTCTCATGCTTGCACACACTAAAACATGTTTCAGATCCTACAGTTTCAATGACAGTCCTCAAACTGACAGGAAACTCAATGGACAACTTTGAGATGCCATGCCTTAGAACAAAGATTAAACTACAGGAGATACACGACTACTCTAGATGTGTATTAACAAAGCTTAAAATCAAGTTTCAAAAAGATCAAAGTGATTTGCTAGTAAATTAACATCTTGCCAGAGCAAAAGCAACTATTAAAGGAAGACAGTAGGATCAATGATCTTCAGGATATCCAGTATTCAATAATTACTAAATAGGCAAAATGCTGAAAATATGGCCTATAATAGGGGAAAAAGTCAGTCAGTAAAACAGAGTCAGAAGTTACAGGTAAGACTGAATTATGAGACAAGGACTTAAAAGAACTACTGTAAATATATATGACATAACACAGTGACAAGAAAAACAGAAACCATAAAGAAGCGTCAGATGAAACAGCATACTTCAGTATTCTGACATGGACTGACGGCTGGGGATTAGCTTTTCCCAAAGAAGACATCCTGAACTTGAAAAAATGGCATAAAAACTATCAAAACTAGATTACATGAAGTTTAAAATACACTGAATAACACAAAGCAAGTAGTATATCACAAAACCAAGTGATTTAACAGAACACCAATAGAGAAGATGAAATGGAATACTAAAGTTATTCAAGCAATTAAAAAGAAAAAATATTAAAAGACAAAACAAGAACAAAGTAGATGGGTCAAATGAAAAAAAATAGCAAGATGTAGACTGAAATATAATATCAATAATTACACTATATATAAATGGACTAAAATTACTAACCCCAAAGAGAATTATCAAGCTTCATTAAAAAAAAAAACCAAAAAACCAGTTATACACTGTCCACCAAAAAGTACTCTAAAACTGAAGACACATTCAGCAATAAAAAGGGACAGTCCATTTGCACAATGATACAGCTTGGATGAGACTGAAATATTTTTAATAAGCATGTCCATACACAATTTGTGACTGTATATTTTCACTGATATAAAATTCTAGCATAGGCCCCTCCCCCCTCAAAAAAAAAAAAAAAAAAAAA
>SJYW01057250.1:293130-330423 GCA_006410735.1 Raphicerus campestris
TCCTCTTCACTTTCTGCCATAAGGGTGGTGTCATCTGCATATCTGAGGTTATTGATATTTCTCCCAGCAATCTTGATTCCAGCTTGTGTTTCTTCCAGTCCAGCATTTCTCATGATGTACTCTGCATAGAAGTTAAATAAGCAGGGTGACAATATACAGCCTTGACGTACTCCTTTTCCTATTTGGAACGAGTCTGTTGTTCCATGTCCAATTCGAACTGCTGCTTCCTAACCTGCATACAAATTTCTCAAGAGGCAGGTCAGGTGGTCTGGTATTCCCCTCTCTTTCAGAATTTTCCACAGTTTATTGTGATCCACACAGTCAAAGGCCTTGGCATAGCCAATAAAGCAGAAAGAGATTTTTTTCCAGAACTCTCTTGCTTTTTTGATGATCCAGTGGATGTTGGCAATTTGATCTCTGGTTCCTCTGCCTTTTCTAAAACCAGCTTGAACATCTGGAAGTTCACAGTTCACATATTGCTGAAGCCTGGCTTGGAGAATTTTGAGCATTACTTTACTAGCATGTGAGATCAGTGCAATTGTGCAGTAGTTTGAGCATTCTTTACTATTGCCTTTCTTTGGGATTGGAATGAAAACGGACCTTTTCCAGTCCTGTGGCCACTGCTGAGTTTTCCAAATTTGCTGGCATATTGAGTGCAGCACTTTCACAGCAGCATCTTTCAGGATTTGAAATAGCTCAACTAGAATTCCATCACCTCCACTAACTTTGTTCATAGTGATGTTTTCTAAGGTGGGGTTCTAGATGAGTGATCACACCATTGTGATTATCCAGGTCATGAAGATCTTTTTGCTGCTGTTAGGTCTACACAATTTCCCTCCTTTATTGTTCCCATCTGTGCATGAATCCTTGGTATCTGTAATTTTCTTGAAGAGCTATCTAGTCTTTCCCATTCTATTGTTTTCCTCTATGTCTTTGCGTTGATCACTGAGGAATACTTTCTTATCTCTCCTTGCTATTCTTTGGAACTCTACATTCAGATGGTATACCCTTCCTTTTCTCCTTTGCCTTTTGCTTCTCTTCTTTTCTCAGCTATTTGTAAGGCCTCCTCTGACAACCATTTTGCCTTTTTGTTTCTTTTTCTTGGGGAAAAAGATACTTTTTTTCTGTATAGTCTACATGCTTGATAATATATGATTTCACTTCTGAATAATAGCCAGTAAACATCTGTATGGCTGTCTAGCATTTCTCTGTAGCATTGCTTTCCACAAATAGTGGAACATAATGCTTTATGAATTGAATAAATTTGCTTATTCTGAAGTAAATTTTACTTCATTTTATGTTCATGAAAGCAATGAGCTTCAAGTAAGAGAGGTGATATAAAGGCTACCACTTCTGAACTTCCAAGGTCCTCTTCCACAAGACATGTTTTTTTATAAAATGTCAAATAAGGTATCTTATTTTTTTAGCCTCTCATCTCAAATCACAAAATTATACATGATAGCTATTGTCATATTTTCATCAGCATATGTGTTACTTCATGGGGAGGAGAAGAGTTAAAATTAATAAACGTGATTTAAACATGGCTGATGTTTTCCCAGACAGAATCAATTTTAAGATTTAGAAAGTAAAATCCTAAAAGACAAGAGATAATCTATTTTTGCAAGATATTTTAAATCTTATTATACAAATGAACATTTTTTAATAAGTAGAAAATAAATAATATAAACCTATGAGTTAGGAAAGGATCTAGAAGTTAGTATTTATTATTTAAAGTTCAGATTAAATTAATAATAAAACCTGTACATATTATTTTTAAAAATTTATACTTAGTGTTAATTATTAAGTCATGTCTGACTCTGTAACCCTATGGACTGTAGCCTGCCAGGCTTCTCTGTCCATGGAATTCTCCGGACAAGGTTACCAGAAGGGGTTGCCATTCCCTTCTCCAGAGAATCTTCCTAACCCAGGTCTCATGCATTCCAGGCATATTCTTTGCTGTAAGACATTTCCAGGGAATGTCTTACAAAATCTATAAGCATGACAAATATGGGATACAATGACTGAATTATCTGAGAGTTGGGTAGAACCACAATTTATAAATGTACTAATTCATATACTAATAACTAAACACATTATAATTAGAGTCAGTGGAGACCTAAAGAACAATCCTTTTATGATCTAGAGCAGCATTTGACAAATTGAGTATATATGAACTCATGTTTTCTTTTTATAAATATAATAAGTTTGGAAAACATGCAAACCTATCCATGTATATGTTGTCTAGTTACTTACACATTACAAGCAGAGTTAATATGATTGCAACACAGATCTTATAGCCTGCAAAACCTAAAATGTTTAAAAGCTGGCCCATTAAGAAGAACTTTAAAAACCTAGAAAATAAAATATAGATCTGAAAAGAGACACATTTCCGGCAGTGATACTGTTGTTTGTTTACTCAGTAGCTCAGTTGTGTCTGACTTTTTGCAACCCCATGGACTATAGACTGCCAGGCTCCTCTGTCCATGGAAGTTTCTAGGCAAGAATACTAGGGCAGGTTGCCATTTCCTACTCCAGTGATACTGTTAGATGTTGCAGTGGTAGCTTTTCAAGGTTGAATCAGATTGGTGTTTAATCCATATGTTGGTATGAGCAAAAGACTTCCTTTGGTGGTGATGGAAATGTGGCAGGAGGGAAAAAGAGAAGAGAGGGAGGTTGATTTATTTTCAAAAATTGGCTCTCTGGTTGTGGAAGTTGACAAGTCCAATATCCACAGGGTAGTTTGGCAGACTGGAGAACAGGAAAAATTGATGTTTCAGTTGAGTCTAAAGGCAGTCTGTGGCAGAATTCCTCTTCCTTGGAGGGAGGTTAGTGTTTTTTGTTTTTTTTTTTTACATTAAGGCTTGCAACTCAATCAATGGCTCTCCACTCAGCCTTCCAAAGTTAATACTTTCCTCACCTGGGTAGGGTGGGGAGCAGTAGAAAGAGGTTGTTAAGTTATTCATTCCCTTAATCCATCCTTGGAGAATAAAATTGATTTTGAATAGAGTGAATTCCTGCATATTTCTTTAAACCCACTAGGTGCTTCACATAGTCAGACAAAGTCAAGAACCAGAAGGTTAAGCAAAGCTTTATGACAAGATATTATATAGCCTCTGTGTTGTTACATTGCATTTTGATAACACGCTTAAGGTGGAATATGTTTCATTCAGAATTTTACCAAATGTATTTTACCAGTGAATCTTTGCTCTTACATGATCTGTTAACCAATGTTTCCTGAAGTAGGTTGAAATCAGCTGCTCTAAACCAATACTCTCATGCACCAAAGAGAAGAATGAAAGGTCAAGGCAGTTAAGTCATGGCCCAAAGTGACACATCTTAACAGCAGAATCAAATCTAAAACTTGGGTCTCCTTTCTCTGTGTGATGCTCTTTTCCTTCTTCTTTATGAAATAACTTAATATTCATTCCTCCTGACTCTCCATTCAAGTTTCTCCTATGTCTAGATTGCTGAAATCAGAATCATTGTAAATTTAGTTGGGGAATTCTTCATTGCCATGGTGGGTACACTTTATTTCAAATGTACTGTGACAGGAAATAGTTTATCTTTCATTACCTTTTCCTTTAAAACACTACTTTAGGAGCCTGCAAGTCAGTTTCCTAGTCAGTGTTAACTTCTGAGGCTCTGACAGATTGACAGTCCTAAACTGGCTAATCAGAGGGTGTAAATGATGTAAAGGTGACAGCCACTATTCTATTAGTGTTCCCATCAGGAAGCTAAGAAGCTCTACCTATGATTGTTGGAAAAGTGTTATAAGAACTAAGGTAATTTTTCATGATTTTAACATAGGACATATTATTGTTGTTCAGTTGCTAAATCGTGTCTGACTCTTTGTGACCCTATGAACTACAGCACACCAAGCTTCCCTGTCTTTCATTACCTCCATCTCCCAGAGTTTGCTCAAACGTATGTCTATTGAATCAGTGATGCCATCCAACCATCTCATCCTCTGTCATCACCTTTTCCTTCTGCCCTCAATATTTCTCAGTATCAGGGTCTTCTATAATGAGTCGCCAAAGTACTGGGGCTTAGTAAGAAGAGCAAGTAATGATACCTCGTGGCCTAAATGTTCTCTCCATTGCCACTCGAAGATAGCAGTTCTCATCTGAGGTTTGTTGGTAACATGAATCATGTGACTTTTTGTAGAGTGTTGGGCTTCCCCGGTGGCTCAGTGGGTAAAGAATCTGCCTGCAATGCAAGAGAACCAGGTTCAATCCCTGGGTTGGGAAGATGCCCTGAAGAGGGGAATTGCACCCCATCCCAGTATTCTTGCCTAGAGGATCCCATGGACAGAGGAGCCTGGAAGGCCACAGTTCATGGGGTCACAAAGAGTTGAACTTGACTGAGTGACTTTAACTTCAGTTATAGAATATTTGGAATAAGTTCCATATAACATTCATATTTCCAAATTTTACAAACATTTCTTATAATAGAAATGATGTGATACATGTTTATTACTAAATTAGTTATTCTCTCACTGTACTCAATATGCTTTCTTGAACGAAAGAGAAAGGGGTAGATTTTCTAGGTCAGTACATTGGAGTTTATTTATCATTCTCTATATGTGTAGCCAGTAAAAGATGGAGAACTGCCACACATAGGAGGTTCTGACACATTTTTTTAATAGGAGGGCACACTATTCTCCATCTACTTACTCGTAAAATTTTATATACTCACACATTCCAACACACATCAGGCTCCCCACACACATGGAGCCGCATACACAGTTCTAAAACTATACATTGCCATCAGGCTCGCCACATCTCTGAAATACTTAACTCTAGCTTTAAAATTCTGCAACAAATATATACCTTCTCTAAGATAAAGGTGTTTTTGATTCCAAATAAATTTGCTAAAGAATTGAGATGATCGAAAATCAAGCCAGGATAAAATAAGTACAATTTCTTTTCAGAGTAGAGCAGGCATAATATGGAGTCTAAGATATGTACACTGCAGTTTTTGCAGAAATAGTCAACGTTCCCTCAATGACCTCCATACTTAATTTTCAGAGTGCATCAAACATCTGCTACTTCAGGAGTAATATGTTTCACTGTATTTTCAGAAAGTAGCAAAGAGTTCCAGAGCACCTCCAAAAGAAAAAGGATTGAAAGCTGATCTCTAAATTCTAATTTGGGACCAAGGTTGTTGGTATAGAAAATGTACTTTTTTCCTATTAAAAAGTTTTAATTTAATACAAATTAAAAATTACATATTCTTTATTTTTATATATATTCTTTAAAATTAATCTTAAATAATGGGAAATTAGTACTTCTCACCACATGGTTTTCTATATCGTAATGAGAATTCACACACCTTATATGTGAAGTTCACTTGTTGCTTTTCTAGAGAGCTTCATCCTTTATGTTACTGAAACCAGGAGCATTGTGCCTCCCATATGAAAATCAACCAATGCTTGCATAAATGTTCATCTCAATCAGCTTGGTCTGATAATAGTATTTTTTCTTGTCATACGGTTTAGCTTTTTACTGTAGCATAGATTCACTCCAACTTGGAAGGCATCCAGTGTTCAGATGGCTAAAGTGAAAAAAAAAGAAATACTGAAAAGATTACTTGCACCTACAGGTTACACTTACACATTAAACTTACTTCACAGCCAGCTTGGGTGAAATTAGACAGAAAACTGCCCAAGCATGTCAAATGCTTAAGCTTTAAGACCCTGGGTGAAATGAAACAAAAGAAGAAGGAATCCAGGGGTGCTTTAGCATAATCAAGCTAGCTCAAGCCACTGAAGGCTCGGCTGGGCTTGAGAACTCACTGCTGTGAGAAAACTTGTAATTGTATTCCAGACCCATAGTCACCAATAGACATGTGGGGTATGTCTGTGTGTCTGTATTTTAAACTTCCCTGCTAAGAATGAAAAGAAAGGGAACAATAAATACTGCAGGAAGTAACATGTTTCTCTTTTTTTTTTACCAGTGTGTAAAATCTTAAACATCTCTTTGCCCCTTGCTCCTTCAACTTTACTTTTGACACTCACATAAGTCTGGTTGGTGCCTATCACTTTGCTGTTACTGCTGCTAAGTCACNAATATTTGGAATAAGTTCCATATAACATTCATATTTCCAAATTTTACAAACATTTCTTATAATAGAAATGATGTGATACATGTTTATTACTAAATTAGTTATTCTCTCACTGTACTCAATATGCTTTCTTGAACGAAAGAGAAAGGGGTAGATTTTCTAGGTCAGTACATTGGAGTTTATTTATCATTCTCTATATGTGTAGCCAGTAAAAGATGGAGAACTGCCACACATAGGAGGTTCTGACACATTTTTTTAATAGGAGGGCACACTATTCTCCATCTACTTACTCGTAAAATTTTATATACTCACACATTCCAACACACATCAGGCTCCCCACACACATGGAGCCGCATACACAGTTCTAAAACTATACATTGCCATCAGGCTCGCCACATCTCTGAAATACTTAACTCTAGCTTTAAAATTCTGCAACAAATATATACCTTCTCTAAGATAAAGGTGTTTTTGATTCCAAATAAATTTGCTAAAGAATTGAGATGATCGAAAATCAAGCCAGGATAAAATAAGTACAATTTCTTTTCAGAGTAGAGCAGGCATAATATGGAGTCTAAGATATGTACACTGCAGTTTTTGCAGAAATAGTCAACGTTCCCTCAATGACCTCCATACTTAATTTTCAGAGTGCATCAAACATCTGCTACTTCAGGAGTAATATGTTTCACTGTATTTTCAGAAAGTAGCAAAGAGTTCCAGAGCACCTCCAAAAGAAAAAGGATTGAAAGCTGATCTCTAAATTCTAATTTGGGACCAAGGTTGTTGGTATAGAAAATGTACTTTTTTCCTATTAAAAAGTTTTAATTTAATACAAATTAAAAATTACATATTCTTTATTTTTATATATATTCTTTAAAATTAATCTTAAATAATGGGAAATTAGTACTTCTCACCACATGGTTTTCTATATCGTAATGAGAATTCACACACCTTATATGTGAAGTTCACTTGTTGCTTTTCTAGAGAGCTTCATCCTTTATGTTACTGAAACCAGGAGCATTGTGCCTCCCATATGAAAATCAACCAATGCTTGCATAAATGTTCATCTCAATCAGCTTGGTCTGATAATAGTATTTTTTCTTGTCATACGGTTTAGCTTTTTACTGTAGCATAGATTCACTCCAACTTGGAAGGCATCCAGTGTTCAGATGGCTAAAGTGAAAAAAAAAGAAATACTGAAAAGATTACTTGCACCTACAGGTTACACTTACACATTAAACTTACTTCACAGCCAGCTTGGGTGAAATTAGACAGAAAACTGCCCAAGCATGTCAAATGCTTAAGCTTTAAGACCCTGGGTGAAATGAAACAAAAGAAGAAGGAATCCAGGGGTGCTTTAGCATAATCAAGCTAGCTCAAGCCACTGAAGGCTCGGCTGGGCTTGAGAACTCACTGCTGTGAGAAAACTTGTAATTGTATTCCAGACCCATAGTCACCAATAGACATGTGGGGTATGTCTGTGTGTCTGTATTTTAAACTTCCCTGCTAAGAATGAAAAGAAAGGGAACAATAAATACTGCAGGAAGTAACATGTTTCTCTTTTTTTTTTACCAGTGTGTAAAATCTTAAACATCTCTTTGCCCCTTGCTCCTTCAACTTTACTTTTGACACTCACATAAGTCTGGTTGGTGCCTATCACTTTGCTGTTACTGCTGCTAAGTCACTTTAGTCGTGTCCAACTCTGTGCGACCCCATAGACAGCAGCCCACCAGGCTCCCCCGTCCCTGGGATTCTCCAGGCAAGAACACTGGAGTGGGTTGCCATTTCCTTCTCCAGTGCATGAAAGTGAAAAGTGAAAGTGAAGTCGCTCAGTCGTGCCCGACTCTAGCGACCCCATGACCACGGCCTACCAGGCTCCTCTGTCCATGGGACCCTCCAGGCAAAAGTACTGGAGTGGAGTGTCAGTGCCTTCTCCGGCCTTAACACCCTTTTATTCAGTCTGAAAGTCTATTAGATTACATATTCCAAAAAGGCTCTAGAATGGAGTAATACTATATTTGAAATATCTTATTTTTTATGCAGTAGACTTATTGAGAATGAACACTTTTTTTTTTAAACTTTATTTTACTTTACAATACTGTATTGGTTTTTCCATACATTAACATGAATCCGCCACGGGTGTACACGTGTTCCCAATCTTGAACCCTCCCTCCGACCTCCCTCTCCATACCATCTCTCTGGGTCATCCCAGTGCACCAGCCCCAAGTATCCTGTATCCTGCATTGAACCTAGACTGGCGATTCATTTCTTATATGATATTATACATGCTTCAGTGCCATTCTCCCAAATCATCCCACCCTCTCCCTCTCCCACAGAGTCCAAGAGACTGTTCTATACATCTGTGTCTCTTTTGCTGTCTTGCATACAGGGTTATCATTACCATCTTTCTAAATTACATATATATGTGTTAGTATACTGTATTGGTGAACCTGTGATACATATACACAATGGAGTATTACTCAGCCATTAAAAAGAATACATTTGAATCAGTTCTAATGAGGTGGATGAAACTGGAGCCAATTATACAAAGTGAAGTAAGCCAAAAAGAAAAACACTTTTTTAAATTTATGCCTAGTGTCTTCATTTCAGAGCTCCTTAGGTGGGACTAGTGGTAAAGAACCTGCCTGCCAATGCAGGAGACGTAAGAGACAAGGGTTCAATCCCTGGGTTGGGAAGATCCCCTGGAGGAGGCATGGCAACTCACTCCAGTATTCTTGCCTGGAGAATTCCATTGATAAAGGAGCCTGTTGCAAAGAGTCAGACATGACAGAGCAACTTAGCACACACACACACGTCTTCATTTCTGGGCAGAGGTACTCTGCAGCAATTCAAAACATTAGATTTAAGCCCAGGTATTAAGAAAGTGCATTCCAATCCCCCCAAAAGAATGCCAAAGAATGTTCAAGCTACCCCACAATTGCACTCATCTCACATCCTAACGAAGTAATGCTCAAAATTGTTTAAGCCAGGCTTCAATAGTACATGAACTGAGAATGTCAAGATGTTCAAGCTGGATTTAGAAAAAGCAGAAGAACCAGAGATCAAATTGCCAACATCCACTGGATCACTGAAAAAGCAAGTGAGTTCCAGAAAAATATCTACTTCTGCTTTATTGACTATGCCAAAGCCTTTGACTGTGTGGATCACCACAAACTGTGGAAAATTCTTCAAGAGATGGGAATACAGGACCACATTACCTGCCCTCTGAGAAATCTGTATGCATGTCAAGAAGCAACATAACAGAAGTTAGAACTGGACATGGAGCGAGAGACTGATTCCAAATCAGGAAAGGAATACGTCAAGGCTTTATATTATCACCTTGCTTATTTAACTTATATGCAGAATACATCATGTGAATAGTCGGACTGTATGAAGCACAAGCTGGAATCAAGATTGTTGGGGGAAATATCAATAACCCCAGATATGCAGATGACACCACCCTTATGGCAGAAAGTGAAGAAGAACTAAAGAGCCTTTTGATGAAAGTGAAAAAAGAGAGTGAAAAAGTTGGCTTAACACTCAACATTCAAAAAATGAAGATCATGGCATCCAGTCCCATCACCTCATGGCAAATAGATGGGGAGAAAATGGAAACAATGACAGACTTTAATTTCTTGGGCTCCAAAATCACTGCAGATGGTGATTGCAGCCATGAAATTAAAAGACACTTGTTCCTTGGAAGAAAAGCTATGACCAACCTAGACAGCATTTTAGAAAGGAGAGACAATACATTGCTGACAAAGGTCCATCTAGTCAAAGCTATGGTTTTTCCAGTAATCATGTACAGATGTGAGAGAAGAACTGCAAGGAAAGCTGAACACTGAAGAATTGACGTTTTTGAACTGTGTTGCTGGAGAAGACTCTTGAGAGTCCCTTGGACTGCAAGGAGATCCAACCAGTCAATCGTAAAGGAAATCAGTCCTGAATATTCATTGGAAGGACTGATGCTGAAACTCCAATATTTTGGCCACTTAATGTGAAGAGCTGACTTATTTGAAAAGACCTTGATGCTGGGAAAGATTGAGGGCAAGAGTGGAAGGGGAGGACAGAGGAGGAGATGGTTGTGAGGCATCACTGCCTTGATGGACATGAGTTTGACCAAGCACCAGGAGTTGGTGATGGGCAGGGAAGCCTTGTGTGCTGCAGTCCATGGCTTCACAAAGAGTCAGACACAGCTGAGTGACTGAACTGACTGATTAAGAAAATGGCCTTCTACTTTGTTTCCCTACAACCAATATGCTCCCATTTTAATGGTTTGTGAATCCATTTCCATCTGCTGATTTAACCATTTTTATAAAACTGACTGAAAGTGAAGTGTGGCTCAGAAGAGGAGATTTTGATGGTTTGTTTTGGAAATAAAAATCTACTCATAGGATCTAATACCCATTGACATATTATATATCTTACTTACCAGATAAACTTACATTTGTTATAGAGATAGCAGTTAGAACTAGGGAGGTGGAAGGGGCAAAAAGTTATACACTGCAAGAATGGGAAGTAAAAATTATCTGAATTCTTAATTATCTTAATTTCTGAAATTAAACACAGACACACACAACACCAGTCTACAAGAACAAACAAGTTCCACGTAAAATATTCTGCCAGAATATTGCCAAGCTATTTGGCCTACTTCAACCCAAGTTATACCAAAACTGTATGTCCTTTCTTTAACGCTGTGACAGATGGTTATTGAAACAACTAGAGTCAGCTGTGCTATATATTAATCACTCTGGAAAAGTTATGATTAAATGAATGCTATTCTGTTATTTTCCAGTGCTATTCACAGACATGGCATATTCCCATAAACATTCTTCTGTTTTGACCTTTTGCCCGAAGTCTGATATCTGATCATTATGGGATTAGTATAATTCCTAGTGTGCTTGGCATTATTCTGCTCCTTTTCAATTAGCATAACTACCCATGACACTTTGTATGAAAACTTCCATACTGGAAAAATAAATATAATATAAATAGTAAAAATTACTTGGATAATGATGTCACATCTCTGGAAGTAGATGTCAGTATAGAAGTTTTATTAGTAGGCAGATATAATTGTTAAATTCTGACTGTAAGTTAAGCAGTTGGGAGGAGTTGAGCATATTTAAATTTTTAATGCATCGATTTACATATTGGTCAATACCGAATACTTCATGGAGATGTGAATTTGAAAAAATGCATGTCAACCCTGAAAAATATTACTGCTGGTACACAGTGAGAATTTAATTAATATAAACATTTTAAAATTCATTGTTATCATAACACTAATAATTAATCAAACTTACTTATTAAAGAACTATTTAATTGGTTTATTTATCCCCTGCCATATAATCTATTTAATACATATAAAATAGCTAGGACATGTTAATACATATAAAATATCTAGGATATGTAAATAATATATTATGTACTAATATAGTAATACATGTAGCTCCTCAATTTTCTCTCCCTTTAAAAGCTGCAGTCTCAAGAATTCTTCTTAAAGGTTGTGCATTAAGTTGAATGAACTTAAGTTATTTCAAACTCTTATGCATGTCTAAAGTCAATAAACCAATTAATTATTATATTTCAGCTTGATTTAATATTTTTTCAAATAACTGATTTAATGTTTTAATTTTTGAAATTAAAAATGATTAGGGAATAGTTTAAGTTAGACTTAAAATGTTTCATATACATACAGATGCCTAAACCCAAAGCAGTATAGCTTATATAGTAGCAACTGAAATTGATAATGGATATACCTGGTTCTAATAACTCCATCACTTAGCAGCTGGTGGTTTTGGAAAGAAAGATTGTATCTGTTTGTTTCCCCTTCTATAAATTAGGTATAATACTAGTTGCAGCCTCATAGTGTTTCTTAAAGATTACTTAGCATAGCCTGGCTGATTTTAACTGTTCCATACATATTACTGATTATTGTTGCTATCATGATGTGTGTGTTACATTAATCTATCTGAAGCTACACAAAAACAACAAAAAGCATTTAAAAGTTTGATATGATAAATTTGTAGACATGTCCCTGATGGTCCAGTGGTGAAGACTTTGCCTTCCAGGGAGTGGGCTGCAGGTTCAGTCTCTAGTTGGGGAGCTGGGATCCCACATGCCTCATGGACAAAATACCAAAAAAACATAAAACATAAGCAATATTGTGACAAGACTTAATAAAGACTTTAAAAATGGTCCACATAAAAAAATCTTTAAAAAACTAAACTTGTAAAAACTATTTTTAAAATTATATTTAAATCAACTAAAATATTTCCTGTCTATAGACTCAGAAATATGTTATAGTTAGATCTTCTTTTAACTTCATAATATTTATTTATTTTTGTTTATTTTAATTTTTACTGACATATAGTTGATTTGTTATATGTAAGGATCAGGTGTGTAGTACAGCAGTTCAGTTTCATATTTATATATATATATATTCAAACATTTATTTTAGATTTTTTATTATAGATTATTACACAATATTGAATATATTTCCCTGTGTCATACAGTAAGTCCTTATTGGTTATCTNTACTGACATATAGTTGATTTGTTATATGTAAGGATCAGGTGTGTAGTACAGCAGTTCAGTTTCATATTTATATATATATATATTCAAACATTTATTTTAGATTTTTTATTATAGATTATTACACAATATTGAATATATTTCCCTGTGTCATACAGTAGGTCCTTATTGGTTATCTATTTTATATGTAGTAGTATGTATATTTTAATCCCAGCCTCCTAATTTATCCCTCCTCCTACTCCACTTTTGTAACCGTAAGTTTGGTTTCTGTCTGTGACTGTCTTTTCTTTTTTGGAAATAAGTTCATTTTTGTCTCTTTTTTCCTTTTAGATTCCACATAAATGCAATATCTTATGATATTTTTCTTTCTCTGGCTTTCTTCACTTAGTATAATAACCTCTAGGTCCATCCATGTTGCTGCAAATGGCATTATTTCATTCTTTTTATGGCTAAGTAATACTCCATCATCATCCCAAAATGTAATATCCCATCTTCTTTACCCACTCATCTTCCCATGAATATTTAGGTTGCTTGCATTCATTGGCTATTAGAGATGTTGTTGTCCAGTCACTCAGTCATGTCTGACTATTTGAGACCCCATGGACTGCAGCACACAGTCCTTCTTCTGTCCTTCACAGCTCCTGGAGCTTGCTAAAACTCATGTCCATTTAATCAGGGATGCCATCCAACCATCTCACCCTCTGTCATCCCCTTCTGCTCTTGCCTTTAATCTTTCCCAGCATCAGGGTCTTTTCTAATGAGTCAGCTCTTCACATCAGTTGGCTTCAGTACTGGAGCGTCAGCATCAGTCCTTCTAATGAATATTCAGGATTAATTTCCTTTAGGATTAACTGATTTGATCTCCTTGCAGTCTAAGGGACTCTCAAGAGTCTTCAACACCACTGTTGTAGATAGTGCTACAGTGAACACCGGGATGCAGTTTTCCAGATATATGCCCAGGAGTTAGATTGAAGAATTATATGGTGGCTCTAATTTTGTTTTAAGTATCCTTTATGGAGTAGGAAATGGCAACCCACTCCAATGTTCTTGTCTGGAGAATTCCATGGACAGAGGAGCCTGGGGGCAACAGTCCACGGGATCACAGAGTTGAACACGACTGAGCACCAGCACCACCATACTGTTTTCGATCGTAGTCTCACCAATTTCTGTTCCTACCAACAGTGTGTAAGAGGCTTCCTCTTTCCCTCCATACCCTGTCCAGCATTAATTTGTAGACTTTTTGATGATGATCATTTTGGTGTGAGATGATAATGCCATTGTATTTTTGATTTGCATTTCTCTAACAATTAGTGAAATTGAGCATCTTTTCATGTGCCTTTCGACATCTGTATATCTTCTTCACAGAAAGCTCTATTTAGATCTTCTGTCCAAGTTTTGATTGGGTTATTTTTCAATATTGAGCTGTANTTGATTTGCATTTCTCTAACAATTAGTGAAATTGAGCATCTTTTCATGTGCCTTTTGACATCTGTATATCTTCTTCAGAGAAAGCTCTATTTAGATCTTCTGTCCAAGTTTTGATTGGGTTCTTTTTCAATATTGAGCTGTGTGAGCTGTCTGTATAGAAATTAATCCCATGTTGGTTGTATTGTTTGGAATTATTTTCTCCCATTCTGTAGGTCATCTTTTTGTTTTGTTTATGGTTTCTTTTACTGTGCCAAAGCTTTTAAGTTTAATTAGCTTTCATTTGTTTCTTTTTGCTTTTGTTTCCACTTCTTTAGGGGAGAGATCAAAAAAGATATTGCTACCATTTATGTCAAAGAGTGTCTTGCCTATGTTTGTTTTCCTCTAGGAATTTTATGGTATCTGGTTTTACACTTAAGTCTTTAATCCATTTTAAGTTTTTAGAAAATTTTAAACATTTCGAGAATATTCTAATTTCATTTTTTTACATGTAGCTGTCCTGTTTTCCCAGCACCATTTATTGAAGAGACTGTCTTTTCTCCGTTGTATAGTTTTGCCTCCTTTGTTGTAGTTAATTGGTCATAGATGAATGGGTTTATGTCTAGACTTCCTGTCTGTTCCATTGAGCTATATGTCCATTTTTGTGTCAGTGGCATGCTGCTTTGATGAGGTAGCCTTATAGTATAGTCTGAACTCAAGGAACCTGATTCCTCCAGCTTCATTTTTTGATTTGTTTATTTTTCTAAAGATTGCTTTAGCCATTCAGGTCTTTTGTGTATTTTAAATTTTATGGTATACTTTTAATATACCAGTACATTCATTTATTGCTTTATAGTTTTAATTATGTCCTTTGGACAGTTGAGCAGTTTTATTTTTTTAATTTGACAAGTTAAGCATCAATAAAATGTCTCATCAGGTCTCCAGTTATTGTAAAAACTTGTTTCCACTTCTTTGTTTTTCTCTTTAGCATTTATTGGCATTTGAAGTTTCTTTTTTTCTTAATTCTTTGTCTCCTCCAACAAAATATAAACTGTATAATAAAAGAGAAATGTTTTGTTCACTGTGTTCCCAGAAGTTAGACTATTGCCTGGCACCTAGTACATTAAATAATTATTTGTAGGATGAATGAATGAATGAGATAATCATATATAATAGAGTTAGAGTTAATAGAAAAAGGACTAAATGAAAACAGAAAGAATTTTCATCTAAGCATATTAGTCCTCAGTCATGTTTTTATGTTTACTTTGAGTAGTAGATTCATATTTTCTTTAAATAAATTTTAAAAATAAGCTCACCAAAATTTTATTGTAAAAATATCTCATATGTATTTAAAAGAGAAAAATATCCATAATACCATCTGTACCACCATCTAGAGATAATAATAGCTAATAACACTTCCTGCACTCTTTCTTAGTGCTTACTCCAGTGCTAAACACGTCATTAACCTCTTTTAAATCCCATAAAACTATAAGATAGGATTATTATCACTTTGTAAAAACTGGGATAAAATAGAATAAGTAACCTTCCAAAGACATATAGTTGAAGTGTTGGAGTTAGATTCCAAACCTAGAATATCTTCAAATCTTAACCCTATGTATATCATTAAAGCATTTTTGTCTGTTTTATTTACATGCAGACTAGACCATGCATTTAAGTTAGATGGTTTTTGGTATCTTGTAGCTCAGACAGTAAAGCATCTGCCTACCATGCAGGAGACCTGGGTTCAATCCATGGGTGGGGAAGATCTCCTAGAGAAGGAAATGGCAGCTCACTCAAGTATTCTTACTTGGAAAATCCCATGGAGGGAGGAGCCTGGTAGGCTACAGTTCTTGGGTTGCAAAGAGTCAGACACAACTGAGTGACTTCACTTTCATNTTTTTTTTATTTAAAAAAATCATATGCTATAACCTACAGATTTAAATTGAGACAAACAAATTATGATCAATTAAAATATGTTAAAAGTGAACTGAAGAATTAGAGCCTGCAGATAATCTCTGCCCCCAAGGAAGAGGTATGCTCATATGCTCGTCCTTTCCTCCTGTATTCTATGATTCATCTAACATTCTAGCCAGCTGAAGTTACCAGTGCCTGTCCTTATGTTAAAAATTAGGAGTGTGAAAATGTTTNAGAGCCTGCAGATAATCTCTGCCCCCAAGGAAGAGGTATGCTCATATGCTCGTCCTTTCCTCCTGTATTCTATGATTCATCTAACATTCTAGCCAGCTGAAGTTACCAGTGCCTGTCCTTATGTTAAAAATTAGGAGTGTGAAAATGTTTTCCTTATTTATTAATTAAAAATAAATTTCAGCTACACATAGAAAGGTTCATATTCCCTAACCACATCTTAATAAAGCATTGCATATTCCACAATGTTTTTTTTAAAAAAAGAAAGAAAAGAAAAAAAATTGTCTATTTATTTTAGGGCATTCCCTAGAATGTTAAAGTTTCGAAGTTCCATAATTTGCATTCAGATTTAGAAATTAAGAAACCAGAGCTACTGCACAATATACCTCCCCTTGCAGGCAGTGCGTCTGATAGCGCAGGGAACGTGTGGCAGAAGGAAACAGAGAATCTCCCTTTCTGCCCTTCTTCCAGGAGCTTTTCTCACCTCCAACTCTTCATCTCCATTAAAACGTATTCAAACATAATTAGTGTAACATTAAAATGGAGGAAATTTTGTAATTGCCAGTTGTTCTGTAGCCATGGTTACATCAAAGATTTATAGCAAGTAACTCGAGGCTGGGCACGAACAAGCAGTTAGCAGGAACAGCAGTAAGAAAATGTTTGTGTGTACGTGCAGGTGTGCTGATGTGAATGTTTGCAAAAAAAAAAAAAAAATAGAAGAAAGAACGAAAGAGAATATTCGGTGACATTTAAGGTGCTAATATCTGGAAGTCAACCTTTAATTTGACAGCTTTTAGTGCTAGTTAATTTCATTCATCCAGGCGAGGTGTAGGAAATTTGCAGCACCTTTAAATTATCACGTTTTTCCACACTGCCTCAGGCCTATACGGAATACCTGAACCATACATTTTTTTTTACCCTTTTTTAAAATTTTTTTTCAGGTCAGTTGAAGTAAAACTTTCATTCCCTTTCTCAGACAATTAATCTTTAGCTAATTGAAGCAGGGATGCTGCAGGACGGGTTTCACTGGGGCCTGTAAATCTCATTTAGCAAAGTGAATTCAAGGCACACGCTGCACCTAATGATGTGACAGGTGGACTGCACCGCAAGACAGCAGACTCGGAAAAGTTGATTCTCATTAGACCCGCAGAGTCCTGCAGTCAGTTTTCTGATGGCTGAAGAACACTAATCGCATCTGTTTGCTACTGGGGTGGGGTTGAGGGGGGCGGGGGAGGCAGGGAAGTTGTAGGGTGGCGGATGGAGGAAGGGAAGAAGGGAAGAGAAAGGGGCAAAACACTCTTCTCTTCTTTCACGAGTTAATATCCTTGACTCCTGCCCAAAAACCCAGCAGGTCTACCTCCCACCAAGCGATCAGCCTCCGTTCTGCTGACTCCAGCAGGGCGCACCCTTTTCCTAATTAACTAAAATGGCTATGGAAAGCAAAGGAGGCCTTGTGTTGGGTGAACCAATTATTTTGAAGGGTATTAAGTCATCAGATTTACTTTTATCTTGATTGCATTGTGGAAATCGTGCATAATTAATGGTGGGAGCTTATTAGGAAAATGATTAGGCAAATTACACAGGTGTCGGATGCATTTTTTATGATAAATTTGCTAGAACAATCCTGCAATTCCATCTGTTCAGCTCACATCAGAATGTCACTCTGAAGAAATTAATGGTGCAGAGTTATACAAAGTTACTGGAGGCTTTGGTTGCAGATTTAAGTAAGATACATGTAAATATGTAAATATAGATATATAATAAGTAGCAATTTAATGTTTTTGATGTTACATTTCTTATTTAATCTTGAGAGTAAATGATAGTCAGATGGAAACAAAGAAGAATGAATGTAAACCTCATCTAATCAGTATGATATATATGTAAATAAAAATAATCACTTTTATAGCTCTTTGTTTTACATGGTGATTGCAGATGGGCTGCCAGCTCAATAGTGTAGGAATCTTGTGTTTTGGCCCCAGACCTTGAATCGTACCTGCAACCATTCTCACTTTCAATTTGCTTTTAGTTTTAAATGGAATCACCTTAAGAGTCACACTTTATCAGAAAGCCTTGCATAAGTAGTAGTATATTCAGTACATATTTACCAATTATTTACTCTCTGAGGAGTCATCTTCCTTCTTGACTTTAGAAGTCAAAAAGAATTACTGGAAGTTTTCATTCCACTGGGCCATTTGCTAGCTGAGATCAGACTCATTATTATCAGTTCATATATGATCCAGAAATGCTCATGTCTTAATATTTTCTAAATTCCTGATACTATAAACTGATGTAAATCTCTGACCTGAACTACAAGTTCTAGTAATACTTAAAGATAGTATTATATATCAAGAAAGGCAATATAGTGTCTCTTTTAAAAATGCCAGATCTAGTTTTTTCATAATAAAAAACTAGTTCATTTTTAAGTAGCATTCAAAATACATAAATCAATAAAATCAAGATATCAGAAATTGCTTATAAGTTAATTACTTATTAATAGTATGGCTCTAAAATGGGCCTCCCAGGTGGCACTAGTGGTAAAGAACCTTCCTGCCACTGTAGGAGACATGGAGATGCAGATTCGATCCCTGGGTCAGGAAGATCCCTTGCTGGAGGGCGTGGCAACCCACTCAAGTATTCTTGCCTGGAAGAATCCCCATGGACAGAGAATCCTGGTGGGCTACGGTCCATGGGATTGCAAAGAGTCATACACGACTGAATGACTGAGCACAATCTGCTTTAGCCAAAGGAGAAGTTGGTTCATGGGTAAATGACTTTTTGAACAAGTCAAAACATTTTATGTTGGCACTCATTTCAGAAGTCATAAACCAGGGTAAAACATCATTTTCTTACTTGCATCCCTTATACCTACGCACATGAAAATGCACACGTTTGCTCCCTTCCCCAGGAAACACAGAAAAGATACTCTCTGGTAACAGCTGGAAAGAGCTGTGTTGAGCGTGCTTATGATCTTGCTACTCAGAATGTATGCTGGGACCATCAGCATTGACATCTCCTTGTTAGAAAAGTGGACTCTTAGGATAAATCCTAGACCTCCTGAATCACAGTCTACATGTTAGTAGTATTACTGGGTGATTTGTTGTGCTTAGTGTTTGAGAAGCCACAGCATTAAAAGACACATCTATCATAGACGCCAGGGGTTTATGTAGTAATAAATAAAAATGGTAAAACACTAATAGATGTAACAGTTCAATATATATACAGTGAAAGATTTAAATCCAAACTTTAATCAGCAGCAAACAGATACTGAGAATCTTCTGAATTAACCATAGGACACTCTTTTCATACATGAGAGTGACCTTTCTCTCTCCCATTTCTGTAGGGTGTTGACCAGCATTAAGGGAGAAAAGTGCAAACATGATTAGTAGAACCAAGGAGGACAGGAAATAAAGATCTGTGCAGGCTCATGACATGAGATATTATCTATGCTCACTTTGGAGTAAAGTTTATGACAATTCCTTAAAGACAAAGATTGGAAGTTAATACCCTATTCCTATACCTGTGTGTGCACGTAATACAATATATCCACAGTGGGTCACACACACAAAAAATTAATAATACTCAAGTGAGTATTTTTTAATATTGGTAATTTTTTTCTCACCTATGGATTCTGCCATTTTCAAATAATTATTTAGTTTTTTTTCTAAAATTTCCAATAAAAAATAATTCTTACCAATAATACTAGGAGAACTAAACTATGAAAGCAGATGGAACTAAACTATGATACCAGATAGAACTAAACTCTGTAGAATAAATTTACAAGCTGAAGGGAAACCGGACAGAACAGTGCCCAAGTGAGTTAATTCCAGTCCAAGCGGGTTCCAAAGTCATAGCCTAGGGTCAGGGCTACCAATCAAAGGAAAAATGGAAGATTTGGCAAGCATGTGAATAATTCGGACACCAGGTGCAGTCTTCTCTCAATTAACCAAATATCTAAGGCAAATATTTGCTTTTATCCTCTCAGAATGCATAGGAAAATGTGGCTAGGAGAATTCAGCTTAAAAATAATATTACACTTAATTAGATTAAATAAATTTGAGAAGATAATCTCAGAATTCAAAACTGTAAGCAGAAAATTATTCTTTATACATAAGAATCAGATAAGTTCTTAGACATCATTCAGATCCTTCTCAATATTAAATTTGTCTTGATTTCTACTTTAAGTAGAACAGGAGAGATGGGCAAATTTTTATAAAGCTTTTTTTTTAAGATATGTAAGGAATTTTGATTATCCTATTGTCTTGATATAATCAATGTACAGTGCAAAACTAAAATTTCTTTGTTATTTTCCGAATACTTTCCAGTATGCTGCTGCTGCTATTAAGTCGCTTCAGTCATGTCTGACTCTGTGCAACCCCATAGACGGCAGCCCACCAGGCTCCCCCGTCCCTGGCATTCTCCAGACAAGAACATTGGAGTGGGTTTCCATTTCCTTCTCCAATGCATGAAAGTGAAAAGTAAAAGTGAAATCGCTCAGTCGTGTTCGACTCTTAACGACCCCATGGACTGCAGCCTACCAATGCTAAGTATTTTATTATTAGTACATATTTCCCTAACCATATTTTGAATCCAGTTTGTTTATATTACTCAACACTCATTATGCCAATAATAATCATAATTAATCTTGAGGCTCCTAAATTTTCAAAGATTTTTTTGCAAGACTTTAAAATATATAGTAAATGTTTATAAAGCATAGTAAGTCACTGATTTTTTAAAATACAGCAGAATGAATCAGATACTTAAACATAATGTAAATATGAACTTATTTCCAAACCATTTTCTTTTCCAACCATCAAGATAATTTTTAACAAATCCAATATTCTTCCTAACATAACTGTAATAACTCACCAAAATATTCTGATTTTGTCTCCAGTTCAAAGAACTCAACTGTATAGTTCTATCACCAAGGAGAACTGCACAAACACATACAAAAAATGAAGTGTGGAAAGCCTTATTTCTCTTTTACTGAGATTTCAGTGATTATATAACTGTTAGTAACTAATTCATTTAATTGTAGCAGTGAGGAGCAATAAAACACAATCTCTAAAGTGACTGGGTTCTAAATAATCATATCTTTACAAGCACCAATACAGTATACGAACACATATATATGGAATTTAGAAAGATGGCAACGATAACCCTGTATGCAAGACAGCAAAAGAGACACAGATGTATAGAACAGTCTTTTGGACTCTGTGGGAGAGGGAGAGGGTGGGATGATTTGGGAGAATGGCATTGAAGCATGTATAATATCATATAAGAAAAGAATCACCAGTCTAGGTTTGATGCAGTCTAGCATCTACAGGATGCTTGGGGCTGGTGCACTGAGATGACCCAGAGAGATGTATGGGGAGGGAGGTGGGAGGGGGGTTCAGGATTGGGAATACGTGTACACCCATGGCGGATTCATGTTGATATAGGGCAAAGCCAATTCAGTATTGTAAAGTAAAATAAAGTAAGAAAAAAAAAAGAACCACAAAGACCAAAAAGTGATCATCATAGGCTATATATACAATGAATAACACGTTAAAGATCACCAAATCTTTAAAAGATACACCTAGTATTTCACAGAATCGTATGCTCTAGGTCAACTTTATGAAAACCTCAAAGATTGAGACATATTAAATTGTTACAAAGGCAAAGACAGCATGTACCAGGAAGTAAGAAGTGTCCAAAGATATGTTGGTAAAATGACCTTCTGTATAACAAAAAGGATAACCAAGAGTTCACTAGGTATTAACATTTTAAAAGGTATCTGCTGCTAGAACAATAGATCCCAGATTGTCAAAATTGTTCTGGTTATTCATTTTGAGTGTTGTAATACTTCTAGGAACCTATCGTTTACTCACTCCCATAAATCAGGTCCATTCTGTTAGACTCAGTTCTTAGTAACTTAGATATCAAACAATGTATCTTCTAAGATGCACGTAGAGACCTGAATACACAAAATAGAACAGCATCAAGAAAGTGGTCATCTGAATGAAGTACTCAAAGATAAGCCACATAAAAGGGGTAATTTCATTGGAAGGCAGAGGACTGACTCTGTGGAAGAAAAAAAGTTGTTAATTAACTCTGAGGATAAAAAGTCCTATATTTTTGTATGTATAAAAAATGAGATAAAAGACTTTTGTGTTGAGCATTGTTGATGAGTCGCTAATAGTGTCTTGACTTATGTCACGTCAGTCTATGAGCCCATGGACTATAGTCCACTAGGCTCTTCTTACCATGGGATTTCACAGAAGGGAATGCTGGAGTGGGTTGCCATTTTCTTCTCCAGGGGATCTTTCAGATCAAAACCAAGTCTCCTGCATTGCAGGTAGATTCTTTATTGCTGAGCCACCAGGGAAGAAGCCCTTTGTGTTGAGCATAGATAGTGCATATGTTTCAAATGTTGTTTTCCAAGGCTGTCAATTGTTATCTTCCGTTGACTGTAGGACCTTGGATAAGTTTATTTTAAGCCACAATTCTTCATCCATAGAATGGGGACTTTACTCTTGTATTCTGTAGTTATTTTGAGCATTGAGTACATGCTATGTGCTTAGTTGCTCAGTAGTGTCTGACTCTTTGTGACCGCATGGACTGAAGTCTGCCAGGCTCCTCTGTCCATGGGGATTCTCCAGGCGAGAATACTGGAGTGGGTTGCCGTTCTCTCCTCAAAACAACCCATGTAAAACACTTAACCAGATGCCACCACCAGCATGAAAATGATGATTCGTTGATTATGTTAGAGCTAAGGAGAAATGAGGACACCAAACCAGCAGTCATACTTTATTAGTGTAATTTCATCTTTATCATGACTGCCCCAAAGTTAAAAAAAAAAAAAAAAAGTTAGGGCTAATTCTCTGAAGTTTTTTTCTGTCCTTTGTTTATTTCTCTCTTGGTCTTCAGCATCAATATTAATGACATCAAGTGCTGGAATTGAGTTGTGCCTCCATAATTCTGGAAGATAAATGACATGTGGGATTATTTTTGCATTTGGCAACTATGTGATAAAAGAAAGTACATTTTGTCTTTGTAGTAGGAAAGATCCATGACTAGATGCAGATACCAGTGTTCATAGGCAGCTCTTGTATTACTGGACTAACTTGGAAGCAATAATAAAATGTTAACAACAATAACAACAACAACAACAACAACAACAAAACACCTTAAATTCAGGAGGGAGGAGAAGAGAAGGCAACAATTTGAGGAAGCTCCAGTAAGGGATTTCAGTTACCATTAGGATATGCTCCAAAAATAAAGGCCCCAGGGAACTTAGATTAATCCATCATTTATCTTACCCACGAGGGGGATCTGTAAATGACTTCATTGATCCACAGCTGTGTTCAGTACCTTACACAACAGTGGATCAGGCAGAAATAAGATGGTGTAGGCAAAAGCACATTAATAGAAAAGATTGAGCTGGAATTAGCTTCTCAGATTCTTTGCTGGTGTGTCTTGACAGCTTCCACCTGTTTGGTTTTAAACTCAAAGGAAATTTCTTCTGTAATTATTACCGTAGTATGTTGTTCAAGGCTGGGGGAATTCCTTTCATTCTACCTTGGTCCCATAAAAGAGATTCCTACAGACTTATACTAGTCACTGGTCTGTAAGGTTTAAATAATTCAGTGGCTACTTTTGAAACTGAAAAGGATCCCATGTGCCTTGAGGTGGGGGCAGGTGAACAGGACTTCCCCCATATCCTCTGCTTTAGCTCTTCTCTGAAGCTCCTAGATAATAGTACTTGGTGCACATTTCCTGAGTCTTTTCACAGATGTCAACAAACCTCTCCCACTCCAACAAATGGAAGATGTTAACTACTTGATGACCACAAGCCCATAGCCTCATGCCTCTGGAGCCTAAGGACCTATAATGTTAACCCCTGAGACACCACATTTGCTACTTCACTATCAGCCAATCGTGAATTGTGTACAAACTGATCACAGATCCTTTGACCACCTCCTCCCTCACCTAGCTTTTGTAAGTGCTCTGCTGAAATTCTTTGATGAGTTTGGAGCTTTTAAGGAGAGAGCCACCAGTCTCCTTTCATGACCCTGAAATAAACCTTTCTCTTCTCCAAATTCCGACCTTTCAGTTTGTTTGATCTCAGTGTGCATCAGACACAAGAACTTGAGTTAACACTTTGAATATAATTTATAGTAATCCATAAAATAAAATAATGACTTTAAAAAAGAAACTCAGCTCAGCGAGAACAATTGGAATGGGGTAATAGTCTGTGTGAGTAAAATTGAAGGAGGGCATAGCTAGCGCAGATTCATGTACCATGAAATTCAGAACATCTTCTGGGCTTCCCTGGTGGCTCAGATGGTAAAGAATTTGCCTGCAATCTAGGAGGCCCAGGTTCAATCCCTGGGTGGGGAAGATACCTTGGAGAAGGGAATGGCTACCCACTCCAATATTCTTACCTGGAGAATTCCATGAACAGAGAAGCCTGGTGGGCTATAATCCATGGGATTACAGAGAGTTGGACACAACTGAGCAACTAACACTTTCACTTTCTGGATACTATCTCAGTTCTCTCACTTTGGAAAAGGAGACATATTGGCATTATGTTCAGTTCATGGCAAAAGTACTGTGTATTACAGGAGAGACACACAGTTGTTACAAACCCTTGACAATACTATCATCTCAGCCATGTGTGGGTTTGTTACTCCCAGAATAACTCTGCTGGTATACATTTACAGATAGCACCTGAAAGCATTACCAAAGAACTATGTTGATGTTTTTCAAAAATGAATTCAGTTTTGGTTCTGGAATGGTAACACTAAAAATCTGCCAAATGAGAGTGTTGCTTAATTCCCTATACTATTTATTCAGGCCAGTTCAGTTCAGTTCAGTCACTCAGTCATGTCTGACTCTTTGCGATCCCATGAATTGCAGCACACCAGGCCTCCCTGTCCATCAACCTTCTTCTCTTGCCCTCAATCCCTCCCAGTATCAGAGTCTTTTCCAGTGAGTTAACTCTTTGCATGAGGTGGCCAAAGTACTGGAGTTTCAGCTTTAGCATCAGTCCTTCCAAAGAACACCCAGGACTGATCTCCTTTAGAATGGACTGGTTGGATCTCCTTGCAGTCCAAGGGACTCACAAGAGTCTTCTCCAACACCACAGTTCAAAAGCATCAATTCTTCTGCACTCAGCTTTCTTCACAGTCCAACTCTCACATCCATACATGACTACTGGAAAAACCATAGCCTTGACTAGATGGACCTTTGTTTGCAAAGTAATATTTCTGCTTTTTAATATGCTATCTAGGTTGGTCATAACTTTCCTTCCAAGGAGTAAGTATATTTATTCAGACCAACTTTATATTAAAAATCAGTCTGGTTTTCCAGTAAACAATTCTGGAAGATAAGGCAAGATTTTGATTCTGTCAGCAACTGAATTTTTCCTCTCTCCCCAAACAAGTTTCCTATTTACATAGTAATCAATGCACTTTTAAATTTCTGTTCTTGATTATAAAAGAATTGGAACATAACTCAAATGTTGACTAGACTTGGGCTTCTCTTACCACCAGATATCAGTTGGTTGCCCAGGGTGAAATTTCACCTCTTTGCTAATTGTGGGTAACTTGCATTGGTATAACATGTCTTCCTTTTATTAGTTAACATATTGCCTTTGTCTCCTGAACCAATTTGTTTAAAATACTTACTTGTTATGAGAAATGAGAGTTGAGTTATGTGCAGAGTGAAAGAAAAGCTACATGTTTATAACTTGAGCATCCTTATAAAGTATTAGCCTCTCAGTTGTGTCCAATTCTTTGTGACCCAGTGGGCTGTAGCCCAGCAGGCTCCTCTGTCTGTGGAATTCTCCAGGGAGAGAATACTGGAGTGCTTTAAAATGTATGTTCAAATTGGGATGGAAAAGTTGCTTTGAGAGTTTAGCAGGGAGGCAGTTATTGAACAAACAGCCTGATAGTGAGTTTAGTAAGAAAGGTAAAGCTTTTGAAACAAGATTAAGGAATAGAGGGGAAAAGGGATGTCAAACTACCCTGCAGATGAAATGAATAGAAATTAGGAAAGGCAGAGAGCCAAAAAGAAAGAAAGAAAGAAAAAGATGAAAAAGCAAGAACAGAAGTATGATCTGAACAATATGTAAGTTCTGACATACTGGGAAAAGGTGATGGTAATAATTTAGTGGCTGCAGTGCAAACACATTTTGTCACTCCACACCATTAAAAGCTTGCTATGTGTATGTGCCTTGTGTGAGAGAGTTGAGTGAAATTAAAATAAAAGTCTGAGTTACACGTCTGCATAGGCATAAATAAGATAAGAATCATTTAAAGTGAGATAAGGGAGACTGGCAGATTCACAGAAGAATAGGAGACCTTAAGGACATAGATTGGTAGGTTCTTAAAAGAGACATGGCCCTCTCAGAAGATACTGAACAGAGACATCTAGCCAATTTAATTTATTTCAGAGTATGAGAGGATGACTACTGATTCCTGGTTACCTAATTTACAAAATGAATGTATTTTCTGTGTATAAATAACTATGTGAAGCATTTGGAGTGCTATACCCATAGGTATACCTATGTTCTTCATACCATAGTTCTTCAAAATGAAACCCAAAGGCAGCAGAAAGGCTCAATAGTCTTTTTTAATTCTATTTTATATAAGGAGTGAGTTGAAACATGCACTAAATATATAGTATGTATAAAAGTCAGGACTATTTCAGTGCACATGACCGAAAGCAAACATATAGCAGGAGAAAAACAAAAACAAGTGTATTAGCTTCTTTATCTGAAAAATTAAAAACCTTTAAGATCTAATAGTTCAAATAATGTCATCGGGTTACTTACTTTCATCTGTCATCGAATGGTGCTTTTCAGTCTGTTGGCTTGAGTTTAAGGCTGACTCTCTCCATGTTGTGGTGTTGATAGCTGCTTGCTGCTCTAGCTGTCTCATGGAGAAAATAGTTTCATTCTTGAAACGTCAGCAAAAATACCATTGCTCAGTTTGTGTTATGTGTCCACTCTTAATCCTATCAGTGTAGCTAAGTAACACTCATAAAAGAATTTGAAAAAGTAGATAGGTTCAAGAGTGCAAGAATAAACTCCTTTTAAATTAATAGAGTTTAGAGGTTTCCCAGTGGTCCAGTAATTAAAACTCCACATTCCCAATGCAGGAGGCACAGGTTTAATCACTGGTTGGGTAACTGGAACTAAGATCGTGAATGCTGCATGATCAAAAAGAGTAGAAGAGTCTAGCTCGTCTATGCTTATGCAGATATGAATTTTGTAGTAACTATCCTCTAGTATAAAAACCAGAAAGAGGCCTAAACTCAAATGCCATAAAGAGTTTTAAATTTATTTGCTTACAAATTGTTTAATTCACATGGACTTGGTCAGTTCCTCTTTTACTGTTGATAATTTTCCCAATGATTCTGTTTTTGAAAAAGATATTAATAATAAATGAGGAAAAAACTTATTTTTTTAAACTCTGGACAAGCATATATATAACTGTTAATTTCTGTGTTTTTTTTATTTACAACAATTTTCTGTTGTTTTGCTTTGTATTGAGATATAGTTGATTTGCAGCATTATATTATTTTCAGGTGTATATCACAGTGATTCAGTATTTTGCAGATTATAATCCATTATAAATTAGTACAAAATAATGGCTATAATTCTCTGTGCTATACAGTATATCCTTGTTACTTAGATATTTTATACATCATATAGACATGGAATGTTGATTCCCTAACACTAATTTCTCCTTCCTCCTTTTTCCTTTCCTTTTTGGTAACCACAAGTTTGTTTTCCATGTTTGTGAGTCTGTTTCTGTTTTGCATATAAATTAATTTGTATTATTTTCAGATTCCACATATAAATGATATTGTAGTGATATAACTGATATTTCTGTCTGAGATTTCACCAAGCACAGTATTTTCTACATCTGCCTACACTGCTACAAATGGCAACGTTTCATTTTTTGTGGCTAAGTAATGTTCTAGTCTCAGAGAAGGCAATGGCACCCCACTCCAGTACTCTTGTCTGGAAAATCCCATGGATGGAGGAGCCTGGTGGACCACAGTCCATGGGGTCACTAAGTGTCGGACATGACTGAGCGACTTCACTTTGACTTTTCACTTTCATGCATTGGAGAAGGCAATGGCAACCCACTCAAGTGTTCTTGCCTGGAGAATCCCAGGGACGGGGGAGCCTGGTGGGCTGCTGTCTATGGGGTCGCACAGAGTCGGACACTACTGAAGCGACTTAGCAGCAGTAGCAGAAGCAGTGTTCTAGTCTATATATATTAAATCTTCTTTGTCCATTCTTCTGTTGATGGACAGCAACTTGGGTTGCTTCCACATACCGGCTATTGTAGGATGTGTATATCTTTTTAAATTAGCCTTTTTGTTTTTCCTGATATATACTAGCAGTAGAACTGCTGGATCATATGGTAATTCATTTTTTTAGTTTTTTGACTACTATTTTTCTTAGTGGCTGCACCAATTTGCATTCAAACCAACATTATACAAGGGTTTCCTTTTCTCCACCTCCTCTCCAACATTTTTAATTGTAGATTTTTTGATGATAGCCACTTTGAAAGTTATTAGGTGAAATCCTATTGTGAATTTGGCTTGCATTTCTATAGTTGATTTGCAATGTTGTATTCGTTTCAGGTGTCTAACAGTGATTTTACTGTGTGTGTGGTGGCAGGATGGGGGTGGGGGACTTCCCACGTGACTCAGTAGTAAAGAATCCACCTCCCAAGCAGGAAAGGCAGGAGATGCAGTTTCCATCCCTGGGTTGAGAAAATAGTCTGAAGAAGGAAATGGCAACTCACTTCAGTATTCTTGCCTGGGAAATCTCATGGACAGAGGAGCTTGGTGGCCTGCAATCCATGGGGTCATAGGGTGTCGGACACAATTAAGCAACTAACACATTCACTTTTCCTATGTATAAAGTATGTATCTGTTGATCTCAAATTCCCAATTCATACCCCCTCCCCCATCTTTCCCTTTTGGCAACTTAAGTTATTTTTTGTGTTTGTGAGTCTGCTTTTGTTTTGTAAACAAGTTCATTTTTTTCACATTCTTCATAGAAATGCTATCATATGACATTTGTCTTTGTCTGATCTAATATGCTAAGCTCTAGGTTCATCCATATTGCTTCAGATGGCATTATTTCATTTTTTTTTAATGGCTGAACAATTGTGTGTGGGGTGCGTGTGTGTGTACCACATCTTCATCCGTTCATCTACTGGTAGACATGTAGTAGCATTTTTTCATGTGCCTGTTATCATCTCTGTGTCATCTGTGGAAAAAAATAGTTTATTCAGCTTTTTCTTTCCATTGTATGATTGAGTTGTTTCATTTTTTGGTATTAAGTTGTAATGAGCTTTTTGTGTATTTTGGATATCAACCTCTTGTTGGTCACATCGTATTTTCTCCTATTCTGTGGGCTGTCATTTTGTTCTGTAGATGGTTTCCTTTGCTGTGCAAAGCTTTTTAATTTTTGCTTTTATTTATTTTGGCCTAGGAGACAGATCCAAAAAAATATTGCTCTGATTTATGTCAAAGTGAGTTCTACCTGTGTTCTCTTCTGGGACTTTTATCTTTTCTGGTGTCATACTTAGATTTTTAAACCATATCAAATTTATTTATATAAACATTGTGTGAGAAAATGTTCTAATCTCATTATTTCACATTCTATCCAGTTTTGCCAGCACCAGCTATTGAAGAAGCTGTCTTCCTCACTGTACATTCTTCCCTTCTTTGCCATGGATTGAGCACAGGTGTGTTGTTTCATTTCTGGACTATCTACTCTTTCATTTATCTATGTGTCTGTTTTTGTGCCAAGACCATGCTGTTTCATTACTTTTTAATCTCTTTTTTTTAGTACTTTATTCTACTTTACAAAACTGTATTGGTTTTGCCATACATTGACATGAATCAGCCACAGGTGTACACAATCTCCCAATGCCAAAGCCCCCTTCCACCTCCCACTGGTTATTCCTTAAATTTTGTTCTTTTTCCTCAAAATTGGTTTGGCAATTCAGAATCTTGTTGTTCCATATGAGTTTTAGGATTATTTATTCTACTTCTGTGAAAAATGTCCTGGTATTTTTATAGGGATTGCATTAAATCTGTAGATTCCTTTGGATAGTAAAGACTTTTAAACAATATTAATCCTTCCAATTCAAGAACATTTCTTTGTCCTGTTGTCTTCATATAATCACCTTTCATAACACAAATGAAAATTTTCATGGACAATTATATAGAATGTTATTACCAAATTACATTTCTAATATTTTACAAAGATAATACTTTAAAAAATTTTAACTGTTCACATAAACTTTCCAGATCTTTGTTTCATCATGATGTTATAAAAATATACAGTTAATATCTGGATTGTCTTGGCTAAATTTATTAAAACAAGTAACTAGCAAAGAGATAATTTTTTTCCTTTAGTGGAAAAATCTTGAAAGTCTTTTCTCCCCCTTTTCTTCCTCAAGTTTAATGTGTAGAATACTAACATTTTAAAACCATAAATGGGTAAATGAAATATGTTACAATACAGGAAACCAAAGTTATAAAGTGAACATAGTAAATACATACATATATATGTCTGTATATATATACATATATGCATATTACGGGAAGAGATGAGATAGGGAATAAGGGGTGAATTCTATTCACATATCCATGACAGGGAGACAACTGCAATTATAGTTTATATAGTATTTTACTAACTCTAGTTCAAAGAACTGCCTTACTTTGACAAAAAATATGGAAATTTGGTAAAAGCACACAAAATAATGCACTAAAAAATTTGAAGTCTATAGATTGAAGTTTTCAATATTTATTTGCAAGGTATGTTACCCATTTAATCATAATCATGAGTTTATATCAGAAATTCGCTGGAAGTCATATTCACTCTATGATTCTTTATAGAAATATGAAAAAATTTAAACTTATTTTCCACATTTATTTGAAAGTTAACAGCATAATGAAAAGATAGTGTTTAGCTAGAAGTGGTTAAGGAAGAGTCAATGTGTCCATCTTCAAATATTTGAAGGATTCATGTGTCAAACAGATTAACCTAATTGCTATGACTAAAAACTACAGAATTGCAGGAAATAAATGGAAAGATTTGAGACTTTTGACTTAGATAAACAGAAGTTTCCAGTAGTCACAGCTGTTCAAAAGCAGAATGCAAAGACTTAGGCAATAGTGAATTCCTTGTCATGTGCATGACAAAACAATGGTTCAGATATCATAGAGAGGAGTCTAGGCTGTGAATTGAGGAGTGGGATATATGACTGAAATCAATGTTCTTCAGACCTGCTGATTCCCAGATACTCTTAAGTCTTTTACCAAGAATCTGAAGATAGATACTTTTTGATTGTCAGTAACATATACTTACCCAAATCACTTAAAATAAATGATAAATAATTTATGAAATTATAATGGGAACTCATAGCTTTTAAATAAAATTAGAATTAACATGTAGACTCCCAGGAACATTATAGATATCTTAATTGACAAGGATTTTTTTTTTTTCATTTTGGAGTAGGAGGGGGAAGGTTTTAATACATTTCCATTCAGACAGCTAACAATTCAGACAGCAGTCTATTCATCCATAAATATAGATGAAGTAGGAGATACATCCCAGGTCTTTTGCTAAGAGTATGTTTTGGTGATCTTGATAGACATGGCCTCTGCCTTCAAGTAGCTCTCATTTTAGGGGGAACCTAGAACAAAAGCAATTTAAGAGATAAATTAATTTAAAATAGGGAGGAAGTTAGGTATATTGTCTGCTCTTTCTAAAGAGCAGAGCAGACATGTATCTTGAATATTGAAATTTGATGTGTTAACTTTGTGAGAAAAGGGCAAAAGTTATTTCAACTGTGTAAAGGCTGGCAAAAGACTCGGAGGCAGTTAAGAGCTGGCCAAATCGAACATACAAAAAACAATCTTTATGACTGAAGCCAGAGAAAAGAGAATGACGTAAAATATAAACGTGGAGAGAGGCAGATGTCAGATTATGTATATATATGATTATGTAATATTGTGTTTACATTTCATTTTAAATGAGAAACTATTAAATAATTTTTAAGTCAGGGAAAGAAACGTGATTTGAAATTTAAAAAAAAAGACTTCAGAGGTGGATGAGTAAGGAATGCATTGGATGAACATGTGAAATAGGGACTTCCCTGGTAGTCCAGTGGCTAAGGCTTTGCACTCCTAATGCAGAGAATCTGAGTTCGACCCCTGGTTAGGGAGCTAGATCCCACATGCCACAACTCTTAGAGTTTGCATGTTGCTCTGAAGATCCCACATGCTGCAACTGAAAGATCCGGTGTGGCGCAACTAAGACCCGATGCAGCCAAATAAATAAATAAAAGAAAGTGAGAAGGAAGAAAAGCAAGGAGACAAGATGGAAAAACTAGATTTCAGGTATAATTTCAATTGAAATTGACAGAATATGCAGATAAATTTAAGAATTATATTCTAGGCAAATGCTGAAAACATAAAATGGCTTTGGAAAACTCTACTTAATAATAAGGGCAGCACCTTCTTTTCAGCAGTAGCAGCCCATCTATTACTTAAAGTTTGTTAACACTGATAAGTCAGTTGGTAAAGAATCCACCTGCAGGGCAGGAGACCTGGTTTGATTCCTGGGTTGGGAAGAACCACTGGAGAAGGGATAGGCTACCCACTCTAGTATTCTTGGACTTCCCTTGTGGCTCAGCTGGTAAAGAATCTGCCTGCAATGCGGGAGTCCTGGGTTTGATCCTTGGATTGGGAAGATCCCCTGGAGAAGGGAAAGGCTATCCACTCCAGTATTCTGGCCTGGAGAGTTCCATGGACGGTATAGTCCATGGGGTCACAAAGAGCTGGACACGACTGAGTGACTTTCACTTTCAAATAAGAGCCAAGAAGATTCATAGCATTTCCCTCAAATAAAGAGTAATATTGTCCTGACATAAAAATGTAAATATATTTTAAAATATGTCAGATAATGAATATGCTAATTAACTAGATGGAAGGAATCTTTTCACAATACATGCATATATCATATCAACATGATGTACACTTTAAATATGTAACAATTTATTTGTCAATTGTACATCAATAATGCTGAAAAAATTAATGCTTTTTTGAATTGAANGATGGAAGGAATCTTTTCACAATGTATGCATATATCATATCAACATGATGTACACTTTAAATATGTAACAATTTATTTGTCAATTGTACATCAATAATGCTGAAAAAATTAATGCTTTTTTGAATTGAAGTAGTCACTAATTTCCTTAAATTTTTGTAACCTTTTATGTCCTGGCTACCAAATTGTGTGGCAAATAAGTTTAACAATAAAAATTAAATTTAATATAATAACCTACATGTGAAGAGCATCATAGCACCATGGTTTCTTGTTCATTCTCTTTGAGATATTACACATTTGTTCAATAGGTATTATTGTTCTCATTACACAGATGAAGTAACTGAGGGTCACAAAGTTTAGGTGACTTGTCTAATATCACAAAACAAACAAACAAGCAACTGCCTTGGTCCTCAAAACTAGATTATCTGCTTCTTACACATGAACTCATTCCCACATGCAACTTGTCCCCCTCAATGCAAATTGGATCTGTCATGCTTTATCTAATGCTTAAATATGNAAAACAAACAAACAAGCAACTGCCTCGGTCCTCAAAACTAGATTATCTGCTTCTTACACATGAACTCATTCCCACATACAACTTGTCCCCCTCAATGCAAATTGGATCTGTCATGCTTTATCTAATGCTTAAATATGAATTTGTGTAGAGTGTCTGTATTCAGCATTTGCTTGTAATACAGAGCTAGTAGAAATAGTCACAAAGCAAGAGCGAATTTAGCCTCTTTCGTCAAATCTTGGCCTTTCTGTTTAGACTGCAAATTAGTACTGATTGTGATAGAGGTTTCCATAGTGTAAGCACTGCTCTCTCCTGAACTGAACTTAAACTATCAACGTTTAAAGCTGAAAGGTGTTAGAAAACAGTAACTTGGGTCACTGTTGTTATCATTAAGAATTTATGCAACACTTTATATTTGGAAAGAAGTCAATGAAATGTAGACAGATTTATGTGCAGCTTAAATGGACAAATCTGTCCTGGAATCTTAGTACATGAGCTTCGTAATACAGTTTTCATTCTTTTTGGTTTATGACAGATAGTATTTATAACATAGCACACAGTTTAAAATACAGAGAACCTTTACCCCTATGGAGCCAGACAAAACATCATGTTTTTCTTTTTTTTATTATCAGCTTTATCATTAACTCTGCCAGAGCATCAGTAAAGATGTAAGAGCTCCAATTTATTCCTTGGTCCCCAGGTATTAAGGGGAAAAACAAAACAAAACTATAGCAGACTTACTTTCATTGAAATAATTTAGAATAATTTGATGGTTATGTTCTGTGAAGTCAAGCCATATGTAGGTTTCAATTTGAGTGCCTGCCCCAAGATAATTCTGTGACTTTAGATACATATCACTTAACTTTTTTGTTCCCTTGTTGTATCAACAGTTTTGAATAGATCAAAAAAAAAAAAAATCAAATGGACATTACCCAGTATTTTTGGCCACCCAGCCTCTGATCTATCATTAATTGAAGTTATTATTCCAGATATTCTACTTGCTTTTCTTTCCTCCCTTGTGACTATGATATGTCTGTTAATCACTCAGTTGTGTCCAACTCTTTGTGACCCGATGGACTATAGGCCTCCAGAGTCCTCTGTTCATGGAATTCTCCAGGCAAGAATACTGGAGTGGGCTGTGATTCCCTTCTCCAAGGGCTCTTCCTGGCCCAGGAATTGAACCCAGGTCTCCTGCACTGCAGGCAGATTCTTTACCATCTCAGCCACCAGGGAAGCTCAGATGGTAAAGTGCCTATGAGGCAAGCACCTAACCTGTAATTAGCCAATCACTGAAGTCATCCTAGATACTGATTCAGAAACTAGTGATGTAAACAACAACAACAACAACTGGGGGCTCCTACAGGGGCAGCAACAGCTATATTTATTTTCCCAGGGGAAGATATTGGCAATGTCAGTAGCAACATCCACTCAAGATACTTGTGTATTAAAATGTACATGTGGGCATCTGCAATACAGAGGGAGGAAATGACATCATCCCTGAANAGCTATATTTATTTTCCCAGGGGAAGATATTGGCAATGTCAGTAGCAACATCCACTCAAGATACTTGTGTATTAAAATGTACATGTGGGCATCTGCAATACAGAGGGAGGAAATGACATCATCCCTGAACCAATTGTGCTACATGATTTTCAGTTTTCTGCAGGGTTTTTTTTTTTTTTTACTCTTTCCAATGATACTCACACTGAAACCATAATCACAGAAAAATAGCCAATCTGATCACATGGACCACAGCCTTGTCTAACTCAATGAAACTAAGCCATGCCGTGTGGGGTCCCCCAAGATGGATGGGTCATGGTGGAGAGGTCTGACAGAATGTGGTCCACTGGAGAAGGGAATGGCAAACTACTTCAGTATTCTTGCCTTGAGAACCCAGTGAACAGTATGAAAAGGCAAAATAATAGGATACTTAAAGGCAAAATGAAAGGATACTTACCCAGGTTGCTAAGTGTCCAATATGCTACTGAAGATCAGTAGAGAAATAACTCCAGAAAGAATGAAGGGTGGAGCCAAAGCAAAAAATAAAAACACCCAGTTGGGGATGGGACTGGTGATAGAAGCAAGGTTCAATGCTATAAAGAGCAATACTGCATAGGAACATGGAGTGTCAGGTCCATGAACCAAGGCAAATTGGAAGTGGTCAAACAGGAGATGGCAAGAGTGCACATCCACATGCTGGGAATCAGCAAACTAAAATGGACTGGAATGGGTGAATTTAACTCAGATGACCATTATATCTACTACCGTGGGCAGTAATCCCTTAGAAGAAACGGAATCACCATCATGGTCAACAAAAGAGTCCATAATACAGTACTTGGATGTAATCTCAAAAACAACAGAATGACCTCTGTTCGTTTCCTAGGCAAACCACTCAATATCATGGTAATCCAAGCCAATGAGCCAATCAGTAATGCTGAAGAAGCTGAAGCTGAATGGTTATATAAAGACCTACAAGACCTTTTAGAATTAACAATCCAAAAAGATGTCTTTTTCATTATAGGGGACTGGAATGCAAAAGTAGGAAGTCAAGAAAAACCTGGAGTAACAGGCAAATTGGGCCTTGGAATGCAGAATAAAGCAGGGCAAAGGCTAATAGAGTTTTGTCAAGAGAACACACTGATCATAGCAAACACCCTCTTCCAACAACACAAAAGAAGACTCTACACATGGACATCACCAGATGGTCAACACTGAAATCACATTGATTATATTCTTTGCAGCCAAAGATGGAGAAGCTCTAAATAGTCAGCAAAAACAAGACCTGGAGCTGATTGTGGCTCAGATCATGAAGTTCTTATTGCCAAATTTAGACTTAAATTGAAGAAAGTATGGAAAACCACTAGACCATTCAGGTATGACCTAAATCAGATCCCTTATGATTATACAGTGGAAGTGAGAATAGATTTAAGGGACTAGATCTGACAGACAGAGTGCCTGATGAACTATGGATGGAGGTTCGTGATATTTTGTACAGGAGACAGGAATCAAGACCATACCCAAGAAAAAGAAATGCAAAAAGCAAAATGGCTCTCTGAGGAGGCCTTATAAATAGCTGTGAAAAGAAAGAAGTGAAAACCAAGGAGAAAAGGAAAGATATAAGCATCTGAATGCAGAGTTCCAAAGAATAGCAAGGAGAGATAAGAAAGCCTTCCTCAGCAATCATTGCAAAGAAATAGAGGAAAACAACAGAATGGGAAAGACTACAGATCTCCTCAAGAAAATTAGAGTTACCAAGGGAACAATTTCATGCAAAGATGGGCTCAATAAAGGACAGAAATGGTAGGAACCTATCAGAAGCAGAAGATATTAAGAAGAGGTGGCAAGAATACACGGAAGAACTGTACAAAAGAAGATCTTCATGACCCAGATAATCATGATGGTGTGATCACTCATCTAGAGCCAGACATCCTGGAATGTGAAGTCAAGTGGGCCTTAGAAAGCATCACTACGAACAAAGCTAGTGGAGGTGATGGAATTCCAGT
>SJYW01057250.1:345352-359340 GCA_006410735.1 Raphicerus campestris
CAGAAGCAGAAGATATTAAGAAGAGGTGGCAAGAATACACGGAAGAACTGTACAAAAGAAGATCTTCATGACCCAGATAATCATGATGGTGTGATCACTCATCTAGAGCCAGACATTCAGAATGTGAAGTCAAGTGGGCCTTAGACAGTATCACTATGAACAAAGCTAGTGGAGGTGATGGAATTGCAGTTGAGCTATTTCAAATCTTGAAAGACGATGCTGTGAAAGTGCTGCACTCAATATGCCAGCAATTTGGAAAACTCAGCAGTGGCCACAGGAATGGAAAAGATTAGTTTTCATTCCAGTCCCAAAGAAAGGCAATGCTAAAGAATGCTCAAACTGCTGCACAATTGCTCTCATCTCACATGCTAGTAAATTAATGCTCAAAATTCTCCAAGCCAGGCTTCAGCAGTACATGAACTGTGAACTTCCAGATGTTCAAGCTGGTTTTAGAAAAGGCAGAGGAACCAAAGATCAAATTGCCAACATTGTCTGGATCATCAAAAAAGCAAGAGAGTTCCAGAAAAACATCGATTTCTGCTTTATTGACTATGCCAAAGCCTTTGACTGTGTGGATCACAATAAACTTTTGAAAATTCTGAAAGAGATGGGAATACTGGAGCACCTGACCTGCCTCTTGAGAAACCTGTATGCAAGTCAGGAAACAATAGTTGGAACTGGACATGGAACAACAGACTGATTCTAGATAGGAAAAGGAGTACTTCAAGTCTGCATATTGTCACCCTGCTTATTTAACTTATATGCAGAGTTACGAGAAACGCTGGGCTGGAAGAAGCACAAGCTGGAATCAAGATTGCCAGGAGAAATATCAACAACCTCATATATGCAGGTGACACCACCCTTATGGCAGAAAGTGAACAGGAAATAAAGAGCCTCTTGATGAAAGTGAAAGAGGAGAGTGAAAAAATGACCTAAACTCAACATTCAGAAAACTAAGATCATGGCATCTGGTCTCATCACTTCATGGGAAATAGATGGGGAAACAGTGGAAACAGTGTCAAACTTTATTTTTGTGGCTCCAAAATCAGTGCAGATGGTGACTGCAGCCATGAAATTAAAACATGCTTGCTCCTTGGAAGGATAGTTATGACCAATCTAGATAGCATATTAAAAAGCAGAGACATTACTTTGCCAACAAAGGTCCATCTAATCAAGGCTATGGTTTTTCCTGTGGTCATGTATGGACTGTGAAGAAAGCTGAGCGCTGAAGAATTGATGCTTTTGAACTGCGGTGTTGGAGAAGACTCCTGAGAGTCCCTTGGACTTCAAGGAGATACTACCAGTCCATTCTAAAGGCGATCAGTCCTGGGTGTTCTTTGGAAGGACTGATGCTAAAGCTAAAACTCCAGTACTGTGGCTACCTCATGCGAAGAGCTGACTCATTGGAAAAGACCTTGATACTAGGAGGGATTGGGGACAGGAGGAGAAGGGGACAAGAGAGGATGAGATGGCTGGATGGCATCACCGACTTGATGGACATGAGTTTGAGTGAACTCCAGTAGTTGGTGATGGACAGGGAGGCNGACTCATTGGAAAAGACCTTGATACTAGGAGGGATTGGGGACAGGAGGAGAAGGGGACAAGAGAGGATGAGATGGCTGGATGGCATCACCGACTTGATGGACATGAGTTTGAGTGAACTCCAGTAGTTGGTGATGGATAGGGAGGCCTAGTATGCTGTGATTCATGGGATCATAAAGAGTTGGACACTACTAAGCGGCTGAATGAACTAATTAGCTAACTAACGTATACTCAGGGTTTTCCATACCTTTACCTTTTTAAATAAACTTTTCTCCTAGGTACATTATCTTATAAACCTATATCAATGAACTTTGACTTTAAAATAAAAATAGTGACTAGAGCACCTGACAATTTTCAATCTCAGCTTTGGTATTTATGAAAATTTTTCTTACATATTCTTTTACTTAACCATTAAAACAACATAGTGATGATTAGACACTTATGGCTGAAGTAGCTGGTGGTCAGAAAGGTCACTCAAATGTAAACAGGAAAATCATTTAATTTTCCTGACGCTGTATCTGATATTTATTATTAAACCGTAACTTTTCAGAGTTGGCATTCATGCAGATTCAGGTCGATTGGTACAAAACAGTAATGCATCTTTGAGTAGTAAGATGTAACTTATCAGAAAACCCCATTTATGCGAATCATCCAATTGCCCTAAAATAATTACACTCATGGTTACTGTAACAAAACTCATTATGGTTATTATAAAGTTTGCATAAAGCAGGTATATTTACTAGTTTCTGTCAGTCTTCAATTTCCTAGCATGTCTAATAAAGCAAAAATTAAAAAGTATAATTTTCTGGTTGTAAAAAGGCATGCATTTAAACATAAAAATCCTATTTTTAATCTAAAATATTACAAATTTATCTGAAAGTTCACTGATTCTTATACTATACAAATATATGAATGTGAACACATATCTGCTTAGGTGCTCAGTCATGTCTATCTCTTTGTGACCACGTGGACTCTAGCCTGCCAGGCTCCTCTTTGTCCATGGAATTCTCCAGGCAAGAATACTGGAATGCGTTGCCATTTCCTTCCTCAGAAACACATACCTAGAAGTACTCATATATATGATCTCTGAGAAATTCCCAATATTTCATTCAAGATATATTATACTACAAATACACTGTGTGCTTAGATGCTCAATAATGTTTGACACTTCGCGACCCCATGGATTGTAGCCCACCAGGCTCCTCTGTCCACGGGATTCTCTAGGCAAGAATACTGGAGTGGATTGCCATACCCTCTTCCAGGGGATCTTCCCGATCCAAGGATCAAACCCAGGACTCCCTCATTACAGACAGATTGTTTACCATCTGAGCCACCATTGAAGTCCCACAAATACACTACTTAATTATTTTTTGCAGAAATTACAAATATTTATTTTAACTGCCAGGAAATAACTTGCTGAGCGTTCAAACTGTTACGACAACTTTGGGTTATGACATGAACTCATAACATTGGACGTATAGGAACCTTGTGACTAGAAATCGCCCTGCTACTTATACCTAGAAAAACTTTTGCATCTGTCCCACCAGGAGTCATATATAAAAATGTGAAAGTGTTAGTCTTTCAGTCACATCCAACTCTTTGCGATCTCAAGGACTATAATAGCCCTCCAGTCTCTTCCTGTCTNCCAGTGGTCATGTATGGATGCGAGAGTTGGACTGTGAAGAAGGGTGAGTGTTGAAGAATTGATGCTTTTAAACTGTGGTGTTGGAGAAGACTTGAGAGTCCCTTGGACTTCAGGGAGATCCAACCCATCCATCCTAAAAGAGATCAGTCCTGGGTGTTCATTGGAAGTAGTGATGCTGAAGCTGAAACTCCAATACTTTGGCCACCTCATGGGAAGAGCTGACTCATTAGAAAAACCCCTGATGCTGGGCGGGATTGGGGGCAGGAGGAGTAGGGGACAACAGAGAATGAAATGGCTGGATGACATCACTGACTCGATGGACATGAGTTTGAGTGAACTCAAACTCAAACTCAACTCCCTGTTGATGAACAGGGAGGCCTGCCTTTCAGTGATTCATTGGGTTGCAAAGAGTTGGACATGACTGTGTGACTGAACTGAACTTCATTTGAAACAATTTTGTGAGATTGTGTTGTGGCAACTATCATATCGAAGTGTATTTTTTTAAAAAACTAAAATTGGTGAATATTTGTATATCCACTTTAATACTGAATGGAAGTAAAGTGTAACTTTTAGCACATTATGCTTTATTATTTCAAGAAAGGTAAAATCACAACTGAAACTCAAAATAACTTTAGTACGGTCTATGGAGAGGGAACTGTGACTGATTGAATGTGTCAAAAGTTATTTGAGAAGTTTTGTGTTGGATATTTCTTGCTGGACAGTGTTCCCTGGTCAGGCAAAGCAGTTTAAGTTGATAGTGATCAAATCAAGACATTAACTGAGGACAATCAACATTATAATATGCAGAAGGTAGGTGACATACTCAAAATATCCAAACCAAACATTGAAAATCATGTGCACAGCTTATTTATGTTAATCACTCTGATGTTTGGGTTGCACATAAGTTAAGCAAAAAGCAAATAAACAAACAAACCCTTCTTGGCTGTATTTCCACATGTGATCATATTCTTAAATATAATGAAAGTGTTCCATTTTAAAACAAATTGTGCCAGGTGATGAAAAGTGAATACTGTGTGATACTGTGGAATGGAAGAGATCATGGGGCAAGCAAAATGAACTACTGACAATGACATCAAAGGCCATTCTTAATCCAAAAAAAAAAAAAATGATGCTGTACATATGGTGGGAGTGTAAGGGAGTCCTCTATTATCAGCTCCTTCTGGAAACTAAATGATTAATTCCAAGTACTGCTCCCAATTAGGCCAACTGAAAGCTGCAGTACATGAAAAGCATCAGGAATTAGGCAACAGAAAAAGCATAATCTTGTATAAGGGTAATGTAAGACTGAGTGTTTCTTTGATGACCAGCAAAGCTGTTACAGGTTGGCTGGAAGTTCTGATTCATCTGCAATATTCACCAGACATTGCACCTTCAGATTTCCATTTACTTTGGTCTTTACAAAATTCTTGTAATGGCAAAATATTCAGTTCCCTGGAAGACTGTAAAAAGAACTTGGAACAATTCTTTACTCCAAAAGATAAAACATTTTTGGAAGATGAACTGTGAAGTTGCCTGAAAAATGGCAGAAGATAGTGGAACAAAATGGTGAATACATTGTTCAATAAGGTTCTTGATGAAAATGGGAAATGTGCCTTTTATTTTTACTTTATAAAAAAAAAATATGAACTTTTTGGCCAACCCAATAGTTGCAAGACAACTACTACAGTGATATGCAATATGTTTACATTTGACCAGGAATAAGGAAAAAGGGACAATGTCAGCAACAATAAAACTGTCCATTTTATCAGAAAAGCAAAATTTTCCATAAAAGTTTCCAACAAATTCTACTTATGTCTCAGGTAGAAAAAACAGTGACACACAGACACACTCAATTGCAGAAAAGACTGAGAAAGGCAGGAAGAAAGGCTTTGATACTGGGCATCAATCAGGTTAAACAAGACTATATATCTAGAAAGTAAGTGGCAGGGTCTGAAGTCAGCGATACCACATTAAACACTCTCCTTCATCATCTTCAAACTAAACTAACATTTTCCCTCCAGCTATCAGGTTTTGTTTTTGTTTGTTTTTATCTTGCATATGAATCCTTATCTAGATCCTTTACCAAGAGCACGAATTGTGAGAAACTTTTCTGGCATCCGTCATTCCTTCTGTTAATTGCTCCCTGGCACAGATTATGCATCTTACTGGGCTTTGAAGATATTCTATTTTTTGGTATTGCTTATGGACCAACTGTGGGGCTTCCTTGGTGGCTCAGATGGTAAAGAATCTGCCTGTGTTGCAGGAAACCCCAAGGTTCAATCCCTGGGTCAGGAAGATACCCCAGAGAAGGGAATGGCTGCCCTTCTTTCTTGCCTGGACAAATCCATGGACTGAGGAGTGTGGTGGACTACAGTCCATGGGGTCGCAAAGAGTCAGAACAACTGAGCAATTGACACTGGCTTTTACCAACCAACTGTGGCCCAATGCATCCTTCCATTTCATCTGGATTTGGTTGTCGGTTCCTCTCATTAGTCTACTTATTGCTACCTGAATATGTAACTTGGCTTTAATCTCTTTAAGTTGTTCCATTCAGTTATTCCTGAGATGGCTTTTTCTTTTCCATCTGTAAAAGTCTGTCCACTGTTCCAACCATATCATACTTTGATTATTGAAAATGTCTTTGAAAGATGCAGTCTACATAAATTTCTATCTTTTCTGAGGCAAAGTGGAACTTACAGGTTACTATTCACTTGAAAAATAATAATGTCTTGACTTATGAAGTCTATTGATATATTTTATATTTATCAACTATATTGTTATTTAACTTATTTGAAAATATTTAAACTATACAGGTAGTACAAATCATTAAAAATCAATCATTCCTATTTTAAGTATAAGGAATTAACTTTTACTCTTTAACTTTCACAAAAAAATTTAACTTTTGCTATGTATTTTTAAATTTATTTTCCTGGTACATACTCTCTAAAACTCACTAGTGGTGCTTACATATATATCTATCATTAAGAATAAATAAATGATGTATTTTATTCTTCAAGAATTAATAAAATATTTAAAAGTTCACTTTTTTCAGTACTTCATTCCATGTCCCATCTACTCTAAAAGATAATCTTTCACAACCTGTACAATTTTTTTCATCTTATTTTTTATACATATATCCATCTATATCCATGCATGTTCTATTATACATATTTTGCACTAGAAATTACACAAATGGTATTCTTTATTTCAACTTGTATCTTTCAGAAAATATTTTAGAAATAAATATATGTGCATACACATAAATATATATGTACTTATTACAATTAAATCTAATATATTCTAATTAGTTTCTGTATAGCAATATAAATATGTCAATATTTACCCATCTTTATTCTATGGAAGAATAAGTAAGTTTCCAGTTTTTCATCACAGAGACAGCACTTAATCGGAACAGTAATATATCCAGTGTACCTGTGCAAAACATTCTTCACTTTGTATGAAAAAGCAGAGTTTCTGGATATTAGGAAATGAGCATTTCAATTTCATTAAATTAATGTCATNTCATGTCTGACTCTTTGTGACTCCATGGACTGTAAGATGTGTATAAGAGACAGCAGTGTACCTGTGCAAAACATTCTTCACTGTGTATGAAAAAGCAGAGTTTCTGGATATTAGGAAATGAGCATTTCAATTTCATTAAATTAATGTCATGTTGCTGTACGTATTACCCATTTACTTCATTTGTACATGAATGTGTGAGAGTGCACTATTTACATCTTTGCCGATTTCAGAGATGTTAGATTTTTAGAACTTTTTCAGTGTGATAAGGAAAATATTATGTCATTGTTACATTAGTTGCTATGCTTCTGATTATCAGGGTTGTTGCTTTTCAAAAGTAATTGACATGAAACATATAAGACTTCAAGTCATAATATAAAATTTCAAATATATCTATTGTTAAAAATTGTTATAATTGCTTCCAAAATTAAATGATATGCACAAAATAAAACATTAAAGTTAAAAGTTCTTAAGATTCCATCCCCAGTCCCCAAACACACTCATTGTCATGCTTTCTAAAATCTAGTTTGTCTTTGTTCTTTTAGTATGTATATATGTAAATATAAAGAGTATATAGTGTTGTTATGTATATTTTCAAATTTCCATACTGTGACTTTTCTAAAGCTTATTTCCTTAATTTTCTGCTTTCAAGATCTAAATACATGGAAATATTAGGCATTCATTTTTTTCTAGACATTATGGCACTATATAGACAGTAGGGCCATTGCAGCATGCATGGTCATTATTATTAAATGGCAGAAATTTGTAAATTTTGCCTGTTTGAGTGCTGGATATTTTTGTATGACAACAGATTTTCTTCAGCTTTGTTCTAGAGCAAAGTTTAGTTATTTGAAAAACACAGTAATCTTTTGGAGGGTGACTTTTAAGCTTTGTGAGGTGGGGCCAGACTAGCTACTAGTCTAGAGCAAACTTTTCCTCCATGATTGAGACAACATCCTTCTGACTACTCTGCCCAATATCCCATCAATTGTGTGTTTTTTTTTTTCCCACTCTGGTTGTAAAGTCCACAAACTCTACCCGACTTACTGTGAACCTCATAGATTGTTCCTCTAATCCTTTTAGATTGTTCTTTCCCCACTCTTGCCTAATTCCCTCACACACATGTGCAAATCTTGCATGCATGCATGCACAGTCATGTCTGACTCTTTGTGACTCCATGGACTGTAGCCCACCAGGCTCCTCTGTACATGGAATTTTGCAGTCAGAAATGTGCTGATCAGTACTGTGCAAAACACTCAAGAGAAATCCTCTGCAGATACCTAGAACATTCTCTTTTGCAGGCCTTTCCCCTCCATATTCTGATCTGCAAACCCTACCTGCAAACCCTATCTGCCTTGACTTCCTTGAATTTCCAAATTCTTGCACTACATTTGATTACCTCTTATGGAAGGAGAGTAAATCCACACTGAGATACTAAATCTTAGCTTTTAGTGGAAGTGTAACTCATTTAATTTTTAATATTATCCTTACATTCCTGGGGTAATCGAATGTGACCACAGTATATTTTTGTCTATATTGTTGTAGTCACTTTGTTAATTGTCTAGTGTTTTGAATCTTTATCCTAGTGTAACATAGTTTATTGATCGCTGAAGAAGGCTTTCTTATATCTTCTTGCTATTCTTTGGAACTCTGCATTCAGATGCTTATATCTTTCCTTTTCTCCTTTGCTTTTTGCCTTTCTTCTTTTCACAGCTANGAATGTTGAGTTTTAAGCCAGCTTTTTCACTCTCCTCTTTCACTTTCATCAAGAGGCTCTTTAGTTCCTCTTTGCTTTCACTCATTAATAGACATTTACAATGCTTCCATCATTTGATTATTGTGAATACTGCTGCTGTGAACAAGGATCTATAATTATATCTTTAAGACTATGCTTTCAGCTCTCCATACTTTCAGTTCTTTTGAATATATTTCCAGAAGTAAGATTGCTGGGTCACGTGGTAGTTTTAGCTTTCTGAGGAACTTCATACTGTTTTTCATAATGGTTGTATGATTTCACAATCTCCCCAACAGTGCACAGTTTTTCATATCCTTACCAATACTTTTTTCTTTCCCCATTGTGGTTACACTAGTAGGTGTGTCTCCTTTATTTGTGAAACTTAATTTCACTGGTACAGAATTCTAGACTGTGACTATTTTTTTCTTTCAATACATATTTCATTCCATTCTCTTTAGTTTCTGAATTCTTATAATTTGTAATTACAAGAAATATATAATTATTTTAATAGGTAATTCTTGTATTTGTTCCTCTATATGTAAGATATTTTTTTTCCTCTAGCTATTTTCAAGATTATCTCTTTTTCTTTGGTTTTCTGCCATTGAGTATGATANTTTCTGAATTCTTATAATTTGTAATTACAAGAAATATATAATTATTTTAATAGGTAATTCTTGTATTTGTTCCTCTATATGTAAGATATTTTTTTTCCTCTAGCTATTTTCAAGATTATCTCTTTTTCTTTGGTTTTCTGCCATTGAGTATGATACTCCTACATGAAGACATTTTTCTTTATGGTATTCGCTGAACTTCCTGGACCTGTAGTTTTGTGTCTGTCCCCAGTTTTGGAAGTTTTTCATCAATTATTACTTCAATTATTTCTTCTCTCTCTCTTTATTTTTTAATTTCTTTTCTCTCCAGTATTCCCATTACATGTACATCATGCCTTTTGTAATCATCTCGCTGTTTTTGGATATTCCATTCCATTTTGCTCATTCTATTTTGTTCATTCTGTTTTCTTTTCATTCAATTCAGGAAGTCTATTGACATATCCACTCACTGATTCCTTTGTCATATCCAACTTAAGCCAATAAACCCATCAGAGGCAATTTTCATTCAGCTACAATTCCTCCCCAGCATTTCCTTTTTTATTCATTACAATGTTTTTCATTTTCTACTTACATCGTTCATCTATCCTTACATGGTGTCTAATTTTTGCATTAATGCTTTAACTTATTATCAGAGCTGTTTTAAATTTCTAATCTGGTAATTCTAAAATCACTATCATTCCTTTTTTTTTTTTTTTTTTACTTTATATGTATGGCAAAACCAATACAATATTGTAAAATAAAAAAATAAAATAAAATCACTATCATTCTTGTCTTATTGCTTGCTTTATCACTTCAGATTTTGCTTATAGGATTTCTTATAATCTTTTGTTGAAAGCTGGTGACATGATATATCTGGTAATAGGAATATGTAAGTTTTCCTATAAATTTCTGTTTCCAATATGTCATTTCCCAGTAAACTGAACTCGATTATAATTCTGTCTTCACCTGCTTCTCCAGCTTTTAAGATGGAATTTTGTCCTGTGTCCTTGGTTCTCTGATAAAATTAAGGCAAATCAATGATTCTAAGTTTGTTCAACTTTTTTGCTTTTATAAAAGTAAGAACAATAATTTTATAAGCTTTACATGTTAGAACTGAAACTAGAAGTATTGTGTTGTTTTTAAGAATGTTTTTATCCTTATGACTGAGAGCTAACTTTTTAATACATACATTCATTTCATACTCTTGATTTTAAAATATTTAGTATATAAAAATACAATTCAATCATAATACCATCCCTTTTAGCTGAGAAGTGCTCCTACCTACTCAGCTCTTTAGTATTTCCACTTCACCTCACTCAGAGCTAAGAGTATCTTTCCTGAGTTTTACCTGAATGTATACAGGTGCATACACACACACACACATACACACACACATTTTTTCAAACAAAGATTTAATCGTGACATGGATTAGTCTTTTATTTCAAGATACTGAACTCCATATAGAGAGCCAATCAGATGAATGAAAATAATGACATTAATTTATATTTTAGTGTATAATAACTTTATTGTAATTGTTATTGGATACATTTATGCAAGATCTACTGCATGCAAGCCACCCTAGTAGATATTGTGATAATAAGGGTGGTTTGAGGAAAAGCAAACACACAATTCTGAATATTGTACTAGAAATTAAAGAAAGCATAATATTAAAAGTCAAATAGCTAGTGGATATTTATGATTGTTCCAAATTTGCAGGAGGAAGGGATCACTATCTTATGCAAGAAAAATGTCTTCATTTGTTAGGACCTTAGGTTGAATAATTAGGGAATAAGAGACATATTCTATGGGGAAGAAATTTTAAACCAAATAAATTGTAAAACATTTTTTGAAGCTAATCTATACTAAGCACTTGTGTCTGTTCTGTTCTAGGAAGTTTCCATGTATTCACACATTTAATGATCAACAATCCTATGAGATAAATACTCATTATCTCCATTGTAACTCTGAGGAGACTGAGACTTAAAGAGAAATAACAGGCCCATGTTCATGCAAGCTTTGAAGCAAAATAGTCTCTACAGTCAGTGCTTTTAAATTCTGCTAAATCCCACAGGTGGGCATTTAGTGAGGGAAGAAACATGGAGCTATATTTTCCAGGCTTCTGAGTGCCAGGCTAAGTATTTTGAATATTTTTCTCCAAACAATAAAAAGTCAATGAAGACTCAACCAGAGGAATAGCTTGTACAAAGAGTGTTTTAAGATAATTAATTTAATAGCAGTGTATAGAATGGACTGAATTTGAAAAGATAAAAAGCAGAATAATTATTGAGAAATCTGGCTCAATAGTTAAGAAGCAAAGGGGTGAATGCCAGTTTCATGGTAATAGCAAGAAATAACAAAATCAAAGGGTAGACATTACAGTCATATTACTCTTAATTCTGTCAGAAGCACTATTATCACACAAAAAGAAAAAAAAATAGCTTTCTTAAGTCTTAGATCTCAAACACGGAGGTCTTACCTCTTAGTCCAGCCAAATAAAAGAGTTGTGTATATCACACTTAAAGGCAGGTGGAGAAAGTTTCAATTGCCATTCAGTGCATTTACTAGTATTCAGCATTTCCTGAAAAGTGTTTTATAAAATAAAATTGTGTAATGGTATACATTCAAAAAGTTGAAAAATAAAAATATTTGTGATGGGGTCAAAGTACATATGTTGATGTACCATATATTACATTCAGTGAAAGAACCATTCTCAAAGAGGTAGGCAGGAAAAAGTCTTTTAACTGAGGCAGCACAAATCAGGGGAAACTTATTAAAGCATAAGCACCTGAGAAAATGAAAGAATACAAAAATAAAAGCAAGATCTTAAAAAGAGACATTTTCAGTCAGAGAACAGAGCATTCAATATAATAATAAGAAAAGGCATCATAATAGAAAAGGGAGAAAGCATAAACACCTTCAGTACACACACAAAAATAATAATTGTTTTTAGAAACTAGGAGATGGGTTCCAATTTCCATAAGTTAATAAAAAGACACTTTACATGCAAAAGAGCCCTAGAAAAGATTAGAGACTGAATGACCTAAAATAATGCCTTAGAATCGCCCTGTTGTTTTTTTTTTTTGTCAAAATCTCATATTATTCAATATAATCATATATACAAAAAAGTAATCTAGCAACAGATTAATTTCTAGGTGTCTGAATATAACAGAAAAGGACATGTGCAAATAAACCCAGCAGGTAGTTAATAGCCAGCTTCTCCAAAGGACTGATTGTCATCTTTATATGTGAAGAAAAAAATCAAGGTACTGCCTTTGGGACTATCTCTAACATATTTATACTGGCTATTTACCTTAGTAGTTAATGGACATCAATATCCTGGCTCCAAAATAGAAGTACTGGAAGGAGATTGAAATGAGCTCAAAGGAAACATTTCACTTTGAGATAAATACCATGAAAATATAGCTGATTGCAGTTTCTTGGGCATAAATTGTTATGAGTACACACTTCATTAAAAATGAGCTTAATATAAAAAACTATTCTTGGTGCTCCACTAATGTATCATTCTTCCCCCTTTCTATAGCATCTTAGCTTAGCTGATGAAGTAAATGATAACAAACATGATAGTGCAATAGAAATGGGGCCAAGAGCTGTTGGGGTGGCTTAATGATCGGGATTAGAGTACCCAGTTTTCCTGGAGAAAAACCAAATCTAAATCCCAGTAGCAATTTCACCTTCTATTCTTTAAAGATAAATGAACTGTGTTGCAAATAATTCATTTTATGAAAGTGCTTTAGGCAGGACTATGAACATATAAAAAAACTAATTAGTTGTTACTAGCCAGTTAACTTATTCAAAGCCTCTGTTATTTTATTGCATACTAAACTAGTGAATTAGTTGGAGAAGGCAATGGCACCCCACTCCAGTACTCCTGCCTGAAAAATCCTGTGGATGGAGGAGCCTGGTAGGCTGCAGTCCATGGGGTCGCAAAGAGTCAGACACGACTGAATGACTTCACTTTGACTTTTCATTTTCACGCATTGGAGAAGGAAATGGCAACCCACTTCAGTATTCTTGCCTGGAGAATCCCAGGGATGGGGGAGCCTGGTGGGCTGCCGTCTATGGGACTGCACAGAGTTGGACATGACTGAAGCGACTTAGCAGCAGTAGCAGCAGCATGAACATATAACATTGTCTTAGGGAACATGGGATAAAATGTTGATTCTAATTTGAAAGACTATTTTCAAAAGATACTTCAAAGTACAAAACATTTTTTTAAAAAGTAAAAATGCAATTTTTTTTACCATTGTTCTATCTTTTCATGGACTAATGATATAACCTGTTTAAAATATGGAACTTTATGATTCTATCAATGAATGATTGTTTTAAAATAAAATCTCTAGTCCTAGACACTCCCTGCTAAAGTCTCATAGGCTTTCTGTGTTGTTGCTCTTAATTAGCTCATCTGGCTGTCCACATGATTGTTGCTTATCACATATCAAAGAAAAGCCCTGAACTCAAGTTTCCAGTACCCAAAGAAGTGTGAAAAATTGTGCCATTTTGGACAAGTTATGTAGCTCTCTGGATTATATTTTGACTGTATTTGATAATCTAAAGTAGCATGGCTGCTATATTGTCATTGTGCATATCAACATTTTCATATTTCAAATTGACCAAAAAACTCAAGTGTGATGAACTGTGTATTTCATGGTATTCAAGCACTGTAATCTTCCTAAGTATCACTGCTGCTGCTGCTAAGTCACTTCAGTCGTGTCTGACTCTGTGCAACCCCATAGATGGCAGCCCACCAGGCTCCCCCATCCCTGGGATTCTCCAGGCAAGAATACTGGAGTGGGTTGCCATTTCCTTCTCCAATGCGTGAAAGTGAAAAGTGAAAGTGAAGTCGCTTCGCTCAGCCGTGTCCGACTCTTAGCGACCCCATGGACTGCAACCTACCAGGTTCCTCTGTCCATTGGATTTTCCAGGCAAGAGTACTGGG
>SJYW01057250.1:377371-414588 GCA_006410735.1 Raphicerus campestris
CTATCTAGTCAAGGCTATGACTTTACCAGTGGTCATGTGTGTTTGTGAGAGTTGGATTGTGAAGAAAGCTGACCGCTGAAGAATTGATGTTTTTGAATTGTGGTGCTGGAGAAGATTCTTGAGAGTCCCTTGGACTGCAAGGAGATCCAACCAGTCCAATGTAAAGGAGCTCAGTCCTGGGTGTACATTGGAAGGACGGATTTTAAAGCTGAAACTCCAATACTTTGGCCACCTCATGTGAAGAGCTGACCCTGATGCTAGGAGGGATTGTGGGCAGGAGAAGGGGATGACAGAAGATGAGATGGCTGGATGGCCTCACCCACGCAATGGACATGAATTTAAATAAACTCCGGGAGTTAGTGATGGGCAGGGAGGCCTGGCGTCTGTGATTCATGGGGTGGCAAATAGTCAGACACGACTGAGCAACTGAACTAAACTGTTTTTAACAGACAGCCCAAAACAAACACACCAAAACTGGCTTCTTTTTAAACTATGATATGTCTTCATTCTCTCTTTTTTTAGAATCAGATTTCCTGAAAAAACTGTCTCTACTCACACATCATCTCAGTTCAGTCCATTTCAGTCGTGTCTGACTCTTTGCGACCCCATGAATCACAGCACGTCAGGCCTCCCTGTCCATCACTATCTTTGGGAGTTCACCCAAACCCACATCCATCGAGTCCGTGATGCCATCCAGCCATCTCATCCTCTGTCATCCCCTTCTCCTCCTGCCCTCAATCCCTCCCAGCATCAGAGTCTTTTCCAATGAGTCAACTCTTTGCACAAGGTGGCCAAAGTACTGGAGTTTCAACTTTAGCATCATTCCTTCCAAAGAAATCCCAGGACTGATCTCTTTTAGAAAGGACTGGCTGGATCTTCTTGCAGTCCATGGGACTCTCAAGAGTGTTCTCCAACATCATAGTTCAAAAGCATCAGTTGTTCAGTGATCAGCTTTCTTCACAGTCCAACTCTCACATCTATACATGACTACTGGAAAAACCATAGCCTTGACTAGATGGTCTTTTTTTGGCAAAGTAATGTCTGCTTTTCAATATGCTATTTAAGTTGGTCATAACTTTCCTTCCAAGGAGTAAGTGTCTTTTAATTTCATGGCTGCAGTCACCATCTGCAGTGATTTTGGAGCCCCCCCCAAATAAAGTCTGACACTGTTTCCACTATTTCCACTGTTTCCCCATCTATTTCCCATGAAGTGATGGGACCAGATGCCATGATCTTCGTTTTCTGAATGTTGAGCTTTGAGCCAACTGTTTTGCTCTCCTCTTTCACTTTCATCAAGAGGCTTTTTAGCTCCTCTTCACTTTCTGCCATAACGGTGATGTCATCTGCATATCTGAGGTTATTGATATTTCTCCCGGCAATCTTGATTCCAGCTCGCCCACTGTTTCTCATGATGTACTCTGCATAGAAGTTAAATAAGCAGGGTGACAATATACTGCCTTGACGTACTCCTTTTCCTATTTGGAACCAGTGTGTTGTTGCATGTCCAGTTCTAACTGTTGCTTCCTGACCTGCATACAGGTTTCTCAAGAGGTAGCTTAGGTGGTCTGGTATTCCCATCTCTTTCAGAATTTTCCACAGTTTATTGTGATCAACACACACCATCTCACTGATTCTCTAATGTTCTGTTTACATCAGTTTCTATTGAAATTCTTTTCTCCACAGCCACCTATAGGCTTTTATTTATTTATTTATTTGTTTATTTTTGTCAAATCTGATAGCCTCTGCTAAGTTGTCACCCTGTTTTACTCTCTGTTGCATTTTCCATTCTAGACCATCTTCTTTCTTTTCTTTTCTTTTCTTTTTTTTTTTTTTTTCTCTTTTGTTGCACCTAGACATGCAGGATCTTAGTTCCCTGGCCAGGGGTTCAATCCACACCGCTGCAAAGTCTTAACTACTGGACTGCCAGGGAAGTCCCTAGACCATCTTCTAGAAATGCTCTTCCTTTGTGGTCTTGGGAAAAAAAAATGCCACAGCCCTCTTGTCTTCTGACCTCTCTGAGTGCTTAGTGTTCTCCTGCCAAGCAAGTCAGTCAGTAGGCCTTTCTCATACATACAGAGTTCCAATCAGCTTTGAGTGTCTAAATCTTTAATATGATGAATGACTACGGGTTATAGGAAGTTTGAGGAAAGCCTCAATCTTTAAAAAGAGAACCTAAAAAATATTTAAAAAGGATAAATGAAGCTGGATAATAATTTTTTTCAATGTACAGTAAAAATACTTCCAGAAGAAGAAGGGAGACATAAATGTAGAGAACAGCTTTATGTACAGCAAAAATAAAAGGAACAAAAAAATTACTGTAAAGTTGTTTGTTCAGTGATTTTTCCAAACAGTCTTTTAGGTCTGTATCCTTTGCCACATGTGGTCAATGCAGTCTTTGCTTAGTTACTCAGCGATCAGTACTGATTGGACAGAAGTTTTCTGACACGCCTGGAACCAATAAGTCCCTGAGCCTTCTTGAAGATACGCCTGTTGGGGCACATTATCCACATTCAGCCATGCAGTTTACAGCTCTGCCTTAGCCTTCACTTCTTTCCTGTGCAGAACCCCAAGCTTTATACTACTGAGCTCTAGGAATTTATTTGATGGACCTTATCTCAACATATGTATCTGAATATTTGTACTGAATATTACTGTCTGCTCAGCTGGGCAGTAAGTTCCACTAGGGCAACATCCTTTGTTCACCACTGTATCCTCACCACTTATGTTGCTTTCTGTCATATTGTATAATGTTAAACATATATTGAATGTTACATCTCTAACTTCTAGACATGGAGAACCCATCTAATTCCATGGCTTTATGTGCCCTACATACACCCACAATTTCAAACACTGTCCAGAGCTCCATATGCTGAGTTACTAACTGCCGTCTGAACATTTTTTGCCTAGAGGTTCACTAGGAACCCAAAGCATGTGCCTTTTTCTCACATATGCTTTCTTCTTTTCCCTCTGCCAATTGATCACATCACATCTGTTGAGGATAGAAGTTTTACTTTTACTTTATTTTGACATTATTTATTAATATATATTTGGAATAAGTTCTGTTTTCCTCTAACCAACTGTATTGTCATCAGCATATTCGCTAACATTTTGCTAGAGATGTTTTTCAAACACAAATTCTGAAGTAAACTTTGAAACAATATCTAAATTCCTTGAAATGGCAATTTTAATTTGTCATCATTTGTCCTTCCAAGATTTTAAAAATCTTGACTCTTGTCTCCAATTCCACTGACTCCCTTGCACATCTGTAATCCTTAGATTATTATGTCAGATTATTGTGTGATCCCTGAATATGTTTTTACCCCTTAAACCTAAGTAGCCATAAATTTTTTTCATTTTAAAGTGGGATATAACTGACATGTAGCATTTAAATTTATGTTCAATGTAGTGAGTTGATAGATAAAAGTACATATCATAATACAAATTACCATTGTAGCATTAGCTATTACTTCAATCAGGTCACATAATTATCATTTCTTTTAAGTTCTGAGAACATTTAAGTTCTAATCTCTTAGCAGTTTCCATTGCTTAGCACTGCTGATTGTAATCATAATATTTTTTAGGAGAGCTCCAAAATGTATTTATCTTTTAACTGCAAGTTTGTAACCTCTGGCCAACATCTTTCTAATGACACCCCCCCCCCCCAGCACCACTGCATCTACAAGCTTCTAATAATAATACTTTACTAGTTGGGTTCATATATATTTATAATTGTTATACCTTCTTGATGAGCTGATTTATTTATTAGTATACAGTGATCTTCTTTGTCTCAATATTATTTTTGGTTTAAAATCTATTTTGTCTAAATATTACTACCAAAGTTACATTTTTGTTTCCATCTGTGTGGAATATTTTCAGTCCATCTCTTCCCCTTGAATCTATTTTTATCCTTAAAGCTAAAGTGAATTCCTTGCAGGCAGTATATATACTTGAGTCAATCTTTTTCTTAATACATTAATATGTGTCTTTTGACTAGAAACTCAATCATTTTACATTTCAAGTAATTACTAATAGATAAGTATTTACTCATGAAATCTTATTAATTGCTTTTTGGCTGTTTTGTTGTTCTGCTTTTCCTTTCTCTCTCTTGCTGCCTATCTTTGAAGATTAGTGATATTTTGATGGTAATTGTAATAGTAATAAGTTGCTCAGTTATGTCCGACTCTCTGCAACCCCATGGACTGTAGCCCACCAGGCTCCTCTGTCCATCGGATTCTCCAGGCAAGAATACTGGAGTGGGTTGCCATTTCCTTCTCCAGGGGATCTTCCTGACCCAGGGATCGAACCCAGGTCTCCCATATTAGAGGCAGACGCTTTAACCTCTAAGCCACCAGGGAAGCCCATTTTGATGGTGGTATGCCTTAATCCTCTTTTTATATTTTGTGAATCCTCTGGAGGTTTTTGTTTTATAAATACCCTGAGACTTACATGAAACATCTTATTGATATGAGTCTATTGTACAGTGATAGCAACTTTTCAATCACATATAAAAATCCTATTCTTTATTCCCCCACTTTTATGGTTTTTGTGTCACAATTAACTTTTGTTTATATTGTGTATTTTTAAACAAATACTAATAGCTATAGTTATTTTTAGTAGCCTTTTCCTTTCATTTTTATACTATGGGAAGAGGTTAATACATAATATTGCAAAATTAATTTTCCAAATATGATTATGTATTTACCTTTACCAGTGTGTTATAAATTTTTATGTTTTCACATTACTAATTAACATCTTTTCATTTCAGCTTGAAAAACTTTCAGCATTTGTTGTGAAGCAAGTCTAGTGATGATGGACTTCCACAGCTTTTGTTTGTCTTGAAAAGTCTTCAAATTTCTTAATTTCTGAAGGGTGATTTTGCCAGGTAGAATATTATTGTCTGGCAGTATTCTTCTTTCATCCATTTAAATATATCATCTCTTTCTCTCCTGGCTCATAAAGTGTCCTCTGACAAATCTGCTAATAGCCTAATGGGGATTCCTTTGGAGTTTATCATTTTTGTCTCTTGCTACTTCTAAGATTCTTTCTTTGTCTTTTATTATTTACTATTGCCTTGGGAAAAAAATTCATTTTGAGATGAAAAAAAAAAATGAAGTTATCTGCAAACTTCATGAACTTGGGTGTCCAAGACTTTCCCCNATGGCCAAACCCAACGTAAACAGCAGTTGTGAGAGCCACACTGTAATCTGGGAGAGTGAGTAGGGCAGTGAGGGGTTGAAAATTAACCTGAAGGGAGAAATGAGAACTTTAAGGCACAAGTTCCTTTCTCCACCTAGACTATGATTTTGTCCTAGGGCGATTTCAGCAAGTGAAATTTCTATAAATGTCAGAAAGGCAACTCTTCCTTTCTTCTTGTCCCTGGCAGAGTATGCAAGAGACAGGCTCATGACTGCCCCTACTGCAGTATTCTGATGGATGGTAAGCTTTCTATAAATACATTACTTACTCTTCCCTGGGGAATAAGGATGAGGCAAAGATGAGCATGGATATTGGAAATTTGTTTTTCAAATAATTTTTTATTAATTAATTAAAAATTTTTAAAGACTTTGGCTGTGCTGGGTCTGTGTTGCTGCACACGGACTTTCTCAAGTTGCAGCAAGTGGGGGCTACTCCACTTGCAGAGTGCAGGCGTCTCATTGTAGCGGCTTCTCTTGTTGCAGAGCATGGGCTCCAGGGCACACATGCCTCAGTAATTGTGACCACAGGCTTAGTTGCCACACAGCACATGGAATTTTCCTGGGCCAGGGATCAAGCCCACGTCCCCTGCATTGGCAAGTGAATTCCTACCACTGGACCACCGGGGAGGTCTCAGATAATTTTCTAACTCAAAGGAGTACTTTTTATCAGTGGGCCTGAAGAAAGAACTTGGAAAGAGAAGCATCTCCACTTACATATCCGACAAAGACTAACATTCAGAGTTAATAATTTCCTCAACATAAAATGTCTAGGCACATTTGCCACTCTCATAAGACCTATATTCATTTGTCACTTTTCAAGAATACTACAGTTAATACTGGAAATATGTTCACTTCCTTCTTGGGATGAGAATTTAGAGCCTGAACTTAGGCCATTCTTTATGGATTTGTAAAGTAAAGCCTTAAATGAAAAGATGAGTCTTTTCAGTTCTTTCTAAAGGTCACTGCACTGCAGATCATGGTAACCTTTAATTTATGAGTCCCATGACACAAGAAACCCCTGTGTAATACAAACAGAATTTTTTTTTTAAAGTTGTCATCTAGTGTAGTCAATAAAGTTCACTATTCAAATATGCACATATTTAAAAAATCAAAGGAAGCATGTGTATGTTTTTGCATAATTCAGTAAAATTATTCTGAAAAAATTTATTCTTATTCTCATAAACAAAAATTAAATAAATTTTAAAAATTTTAAAAAACCCACTCAATAGATCCTGCATCAGTGAAAAATCTTAGGGCGGAAAAACGGTTTATTTGCTTCTGTTGAAAATCCCAGATGACAGCACCATGCTATATCATATATTTAAAAAATAATTCTCTTAGATACAGAGTATACTATGCAGTAGATTGTGTAATTGTATTTTAGTACCTTTAAGTACACTGAGATGGCTTAACTTACACCATAAACCACAGATAGTGGTACAGTTGCTACACAATAAAAATATTAATATCAAGAAGAGTGTTCCCTTGAAAACATTATCAAAAATGTTATGAATAAAACCTAAAATACTGAAAATTAAATCTCATACCTTACAGGAGTTTCCCTGGTGATCCAGTGGTTAAGAATATGCCTTATAATGCAGAGTACTCGGGTTCAATCCCTGATCTGAGAACTAAGATCACACCTGCTGTGTGATGCAGCTAAGCCTGCACCACAACTAGAGAGAAGCTCATGTGCTACAACAGCAACAAAAATCCTGCGTGCTGCAACTAAGACCCACAGCAACCAAATAAGTAAATATTTTTAAAATAGCATATAAAGATAGCTGCAAAAAGTATGACATATAACGAATCTGCCAATCAGAAGAAGTTAGAATATTTGTTGTTCTGTCGCTAAGTCATGTCTAACTCTTTGCAACCACATGGACTGCAGCACACCAGGCTTCCTTGTCCTTCACTATCTCCCTGAGCCTGCTCAAACTCATGTCCACTGAGTCCATGATGCCATCCAACCATCTCATCCTCTTTTGCCCCCTTAAATACTCAGATTTAAAAATAATGAAGAATTAAAAAGAGTTTTTTAGCCAAAATTACACATCATATTTGTCAATAACTCCTAATTTCCATCTAATCATCATGACTTTTCTTTTTTTTTAACTGCAAAAATGGCCCATGTCTTCTAGTAGCTTCTACTCTTGCCTATTTCTAAGAGATCGATTTCTGCATATCCATATATCATCTAGAATCATCTTTGTAACACATTTATTTTATCATGCTCCTTATCTAAGCTTAAAATTTTTAATTACTTAACCATTATCTTTATAAATAATAATTCCTTCCCTTCATGGGATTGTTCCTACAGACTATTCTAATTTTTTTCTGCTGCCACTCTTTTTCCCAGCTAGTTTTGCTGTAGTAATATCAGCCTGATATACGTTCACTGAACACCTCAGTTTTCTTCCCAGTTTAGACTTATTCACTTTCTTTGAAAAGCTCTTCCCTAGCAATAACATGAGTCACTCCCTAACTCAGTTCTGGTCTCTACTTAAACATGCCAGTTTTTTCATCTCAAGACTTTTAGCATATGCTCTTAAAGCTTCTTTAAATTCTCTGTCTCCTTTATTTCATATAATTGGCTGCTTATTATTCCTTTTAACCCCAATTATGTGAAATTTTATATAGTAATACTCCATAAATGTATGTCTAAAAGATACTCCCTAGTTCTAGATTTAAAATAAGAGCTGTACTCTTGCATGTGATCAATTGGAAAATAAAATAAATTTTATCTTCTAAAGCAAATGAGATATTTATACTATGGGCAGAATTTTATGATGCCCTTTCAAGACTTGTTCCCTTGTGTACACACCCTGTATAATCCCCTCCCTCAAATGTGTGTGGGATGTGAAAATATGATAAAATATTGCTCCCAAGGTTAAATTGCTAATCAGTTGATTTTGAATTAATCAAAAAGGAGGTTATCTTGAATGAGTCTGACTTAAATTAATGAGTACTTTTTAAAAAATGAGGCTTTAGAGAAACATTCTACTGGATTTCAACATGAAGGGGACTGCCATGCTGTGGCAAGGATGACCTTAACCTGTTACCATAACCAAATAAAGGCAATACGCACACACACACACACACACACACACACACACACACACACAAATCAAAACAATATAATTCTTGAATACTGACTTAGCCAAATTTAACAGCATATTAAATCAACTCTAGAAATAGCCTACAATGCAGGAGACTCAGGTTTGATTCCTCAGTGGAGAAGATCCCCTGGAGAATGGAATGGCAACCCACTCTAGTATTCTTGACTGGAAAATTCCATGGACAGAATCCTCCAGTCCATGGGATCGCAAAGAGTCAGACACAACTGAGCGACTAACACTTTCACTTTTTTTCACATCATAAACAAATGGGAATTAATCCAAGAATGCAAAGTTAGTTCATTTGAAAAGAAGTTAATTATTTTACCTTTTTAACAGACTGAAAAAAAAATCATCTCAATAGATTTAGAAAAAGACGTTTGATAGAATTCAACAGTCATTCATGATCAGAAAATTTCTATGCGTACTTAGAATAAAATATTCTTATTCTGATAAAGGACATCAGGAATAAATTTATCAATAATATGATATTTAATACTTAAAGACAGTGCTTTCTTTCTAAAATACAGAACAAGGATAAGGTAGCTGCACTCACTTTTTCTATCAACATTGTACTGCAGGGTCTAGCCAAAGAAATTTTAACTATGAATTTAACTTTGTAATAGATGTAAAACTACTCAGGTTGTCTAGGCTATTTCGTGTGATTTTGGTAGTTTGCCTTTTAAAGAATTTGTCTATTATATTTAAGACNCTTAGGGCGGAAAAACGGTTTATTTGCTTCTGTTGAAAATCCCAGATGACAGCACCATGCTATATCATATATTTAAAAAATAATTCTCTTAGATACAGAGTATACTATGCAGTAGATTGTGTAATTGTATTTTAGTACCTTTAAGTACACTGAGATGGCTTAACTTACACCATAAACCACAGATAGTGGTACAGTTGCTACACAATAAAAATATTAATATCAAGAAGAGTGTTCCCTTGAAAACATTATCAAAAATGTTATGAATAAAACCTAAAATACTGAAAATTAAATCTCATACCTTACAGGAGTTTCCCTGGTGATCCAGTGGTTAAGAATATGCCTTATAATGCAGAGTACTCGGGTTCAATCCCTGATCTGAGAACTAAGATCACACCTGCTGTGTGATGCAGCTAAGCCTGCACCACAACTAGAGAAAAGCTCATGTGCTACAACAGCAACAAAAATCCTGCGTGCTGCAACTAAGACCCACAGCAACCAAATAAGTAAATATTTTTAAAATAGCATATAAAGATAGCTGCAAAAAGTATGACATATAACGAATCTGCCAATCAGAAGAAGTTAGAATATTTGTTGTTCTGTCGCTAAGTCATGTCTAACTCTTTGCAACCACATGGACTGCAGCACACCAGGCTTCCTTGTCCTTCACTATCTCCCTGAGCCTGCTCAAACTCATGTCCACTGAGTCCATGATGCCATCCAACCATCTCATCCTCTTTTGCCCCCTTAAATACTCAGATTTAAAAATAATGAAGAATTAAAAAGAGTTTTTTAGCCAAAATTACACATCATATTTGTCAATAACTCCTAATTTCCATCTAATCATCATGACTTTTCTTTTTTTTTAACTGCAAAAATGGCCCATGTCTTCTAGTAGCTTCTACTCTTGCCTATTTCTAAGAGATCGATTTCTGCATATCCATATATCATCTAGAATCATCTTTGTAACACATTTATTTTATCATGCTCCTTATCCAAGCTTAAAATTTTTAATTACTTAACCATTATCTTTATAAATTATAATTCCTTCCCTTCATGGGATTGTTCCTACAGACTATTCTAATTTTTTTCCGCTGCCACTCTTTTTCCCAGCTAGTTTTGCTGTAGTAATATCAGCCTGATATACGTTCACTGAACACCCCAGTTTTCTTCCCAGTTTAGACTTATTCACTTTCTTTGAAAAGCTCTTCCCTAGCAATGACATGAGTCACTCCCTAACTCAGTTCTGGTCTCTACTTAAACATGCCAGTTTTTTCATCTCAAGACTTTTAGCATATGCTCTTAAAGCTTCTTTAAATTCTCTGTCTCCTTTATTTCATATAATTGGCTGCTTATTATTCCTTTTAACCCCAATTATGTGAAATTTTATATAGTAATACTCCATAAATGTATGTCTAAAAGATACTCCCTAGTTCTAGATTTAAAATAAGAGCTGTACTCTCTTGCATGTGATCAATTGGAAAATAAAATAAATTTTATCTTCTAAAGCAAATGAGATATTTATACTATGGGCAGAATTTTATGATGCCCTTTCAAGACTTGTTCCCTTGTGTACACACCCTGTATAATCCCCTCCCTCAAATGTGTGTGGGATGTGAAAATATGATAAAATATTGCTCCCAAGGTTAAATTGCTAATCAGTTGATTTTGAATTAATCAAAAAGAAGGTTATCTTGAATGAGTCTGACTTAAATTAATGAGTACTTTTTAAAAAATGAGGCTTTAGAGAAACATTCTACTGGATTTCAACATGAAGGGGACTGCCATGCTGTGGCAAGGATGACCTTAACCTGTTACCATAACCAAATAAAGGCAATACGCACACACACACACACACACACACACACACACACACACACAAATCAAAACAATATAATTCTTGAATACTGACTTAGCCAAATTTAACAGCATATTAAATCAACTCTAGAAATAGCCTACAATGCAGGAGACTCAGGTTTGATTCCTCAGTGGAGAAGATCCCCTGGAGAATGGAATGGCAACCCACTCTAGTATTCTTGACTGGAAAATTCCATGGACAGAATCCTCCAGTCCATGGGATCGCAAAGAGTCAGACACAACTGAGCGACTAACACTTTCACTTTTTTTCACATCATAAACAAATGGGAATTAATCCAAGAATGCAAAGTTAGTTCATTTGAAAAGAAGTTAATTATTTTACCTTTTTAACAGACTGAAAAAAAAATCATCTCAATAGATTTAGAAAAAGACGTTTGATAGAATTCAACAGTCATTCATGATCAGAAAATTTCTATGCGTACTTAGAATAAAATATTCTTATTCTGATAAAGGACATCAGGAATAAATTTATCAATAATATGATATTTAATACTTAAAGACAGTGCTTTCTTTCTAAAATACAGAACAAGGATAAGGTAGCTGCACTCACTTTTTCTATCAACATTGTACTGCAGGGTCTAGCCAAAGAAATTTTAACTATGAATTTAACTTTGTAATAGATGTAAAACTACTCAGGTTGTCTAGGCTATTTAGTGTGATTTTGGTAGTTTGCCTTTTAAAGAATTTGTCTATTATATTTAAGACAAGAACAAAAACTACACAGATTGGAATAGAATAAATAAAACTATATTTGCATATGCTATGATTGTCTAAGTAGACAATTACAGAGGTACAAAGTAATACTGGNTTTGCCTTTTAAAGAATTTGTCTATTATATTTAAGACGAGAACAAAAACTACACAGATTGGAATAGAATAAATAAAACTATATTTGCATATGCTATGATTGTCTAAGTAGACAATTACAGAGGTACAAAGTAATACTGGCATCAATAACCAAGTTTACCAAGGTCATAGGAAACATGGTCAATATTAAAAATCAATTTCATTTCAACACAGTAGCAAGAAACAAAACTGAAATTAAATATATATGCAAATATGTTTATATGTATCATTTATATTTGAATTAGAAATCATAAAGTGCACAGGGATATATTTACAAAATATGTCTAATATATATACATTGGAAACTAAAAATATTACTGGAAAAATTTTAAAAGATCTAAATAAATGGAAAGAATGCATCATGTTCAAGGACTGATAAGTTGTNCATTCTGAACTGGCAAAACAAAAACTAATAAAATATATAATTTCTATTATGACTCCTGGTTTCAAAAATAATGTTTTCAAGCATTTCTTTTCCAATTGGAGTGGCAGAATAGAACATTCCCTACTTGAGCTGTGCTGGCATCTTGGTGTAACCAAAGGAACAGGAGTTTAACTCTTTCTTGTCTTCAGTCCAAATATGGTTCCACTACTCACCAGAGCCCAGCCTGGTCTCTNTCCAATTGGAGTGGCAGAATAGAACATTCCCTACTTGAGCTGTGCTGGCATCTTGGTGTAACCAAAGGAACAGGAGTTTAACTCTTTCTTGTCTTCAGTCCAAATATGGTTCCACTACTCACCAGAGCCCAGCCTGGTCTCTATGTCTCAGGGTGTCTTTATCCAGATAAACATTGGTGCTACATAGCTCTCCACAAAAATAAACTCCCTTAAAAAAAAAGAAAAGAAGAATTCACTGTAAAGTTCCAAGTTTCAGTTTCCATATCTGAAATGTTGAAATGATGCCAACTCCAAAAGAATTTAACAAAGTAATGCTCATAAGAATGCCCAGGACACATTTATCTTGATGAATATATGTATGCCGTACATATATAAGTTGTAATTAACATAAACTTTCTATATGTAAATAGAGACACAGATTGCATGCCCATAAAATGGAGAATTATAATCACATACTGACAAATGGAAGTGCATTATGGAAGCTGCATTTTCATAAGGAGAAGTTTAGATGTGTTTGTAAATGATATAAAAGGCCAGTGTATTTTCTATCTTCAACAGGCAATTTTAAGGGGAAAAAAAAAACAGATGGGACTTACAGAATTTGATTTATTAATAACACGGATTTTATTTTTGGTCCCAAACTAGTTTATTCTTTTAGGATGGGGAGAGATACACAAGAAAGACAGAAAGCCAAGGTTTAAGGAAAGGCTCTGAAATAAAATATGCACACACAGACTTGAAACAATCTGGTTCTAGGGGTAACAAAGTAACAGGTTTTTCTCTACACGTTTCCCCACCCCCAGCTAGGCTCAGAGTCCGTATGCAAACAAATGGGACATATTGCAGAGGTGATTCATACAGCTGGGGACACAACAGGCTGTCCCAGACAAAATCAGCAATTAACAACGGCCTATTTTTTCAATGTTGTCCTCTCCAAATTGTTTCTCCCTTTATGAGGAAAAGTGGCATGTTTGAATACATGACATCTTCTTCAAAGTTTCTACATTTGTGCATTACTAAATGTACCTCAAAATAACAACCAACTTTCCCCTTTTTTAAAATAGAAACCCAGGTTTTCATAAATATCCGTCTGCGCTTTCATCTACATATGTGCTGCTATCTTTCCATAAACTCAATCAGTTAATTTAGTCTGTATTGGTAAATGTAGAAAGGCTCTCAGATGGTTTAGAAGAAACAGAACAAAATTAATTTGGTTTTTTTTTTTTTTCTCCCAAGTAAAGTGTCACAATCTGTGCACGCTATTTCTCTCATTGTTACTTTATGCAACATTCATATTCCCTTTCCTCCTTTATCCATTCCTTATTTAACATAAACAAGGGAAGAACTAAGTGGATATAATCATCTCTGTTGCTAAGTCGCTTCAGTAGTGTCCAACTCTATGTGACCCCATAGACAGCAGCCCACCAGGCTCCCCCGTCCCTGGGATTCTCCAGGCAAGAACACTGGAGTGGGTTGNTGCTGCTGCTGCTGCTGCTGCTAAGTCACTTCAGTAGTGTCCAACTCTATGTGACCCCATAGACAGCAGCCCACCAGGCTCCCCTGTCCCTGGGATTCTCCAGGCAAGAACACTGGAGTGGGTTGCCATTTCCTTCTCCAATGCATGAAAGTGAAAAGTGAAAGTGAAGTCGCTCAGTTATAATCATCTCTAGATCCTTTATAAAATTTATCCAGTAGCTAAGAAATATTAATACTTGAATGACTGTTATTGGTCTGCATTTGAAATGTGACATCTAAGCAACATATCTTCTGTTATGCCCAGGAAAATTTCAGATTTCCAAGCTCAGGTAGGCAAGGGAGAAATTTTCTGGCTATGCTATGTTTCAAGATTCTTGAATCTGGTCTCTGTCACAATCATCCTTCAAGAGGAAACTCCATTTTAGAATAGCTCCCATTAGACTCCAAAGATAAGTATTAGAGCAGTCTTGTTTATAGACATGTGCTTGGTCTCCTTTCTAAAGAAATATATTTGACACAGAACTTATTTATTGTATTAAAACATGATTATTTGCTATTTAAAAAGCAATTAGATAAATGTAAGTGTCAAAGTCACAATATAACTTTTTTTCATATAGCGCCAATATAGTCTCCAAATTTTGAGGCTCCTTGAACTTTCTTCTCCAATAAGATGATACCTAGAATTTAAACATCTGTTTTTTTCTTCAACCAGTGAAGTGTTATCAGAAGTATTTCAAGTAATTAGATATTTAAAATGCCTCAGTTTTCCTAGATTTGATTTATGTCTCCCTATTACGTGTCTCCTTAGGTGGCGCAGTGATAAAGAACCTGCTTGCCAGTGCACAGACCTAAGAGATCCAGTTTTGATCTTTGGGTCTGGAAGGTCCCCTGGAACTGAAAAAGGTCCCCTGGAACTGGAAATTGCAACCTCTTCCAGGATTCTTGCCATGGAAATCCCATGGACAGAGGAGCCTACAGTCCATGGGGTCACAAAAGAGTTGCAAACCACTGAGCACACACATGAGCAATTTATTCACATTTTTAAATGATGAACACTTTTCAAAATGAATGTCAGTTGCTCATGCACATTCTGTTTTCTCTTACTAACACTCCCTGTGGAACAAGGTCTTGTCTTCCCCTCTTTCCCACACATAAAATGCAATACTGAAACATTCTTGTAATTTAATAAATTATATACTGTATGGTCATTTATTTTAAAGTCTACAGTCACAATTCCTGATGTACATAAAATTTTTTTCACCATACTGAATTTAATTCATCTGGAACCTCCGTTTGTGTTGGTGTATAGATAAACATCACCATCACTTCAGGTTTATACCCTAGTCACTTCCACTTTAATACAGTTTCCTTGGGGAAGACACTCAACTTTTAAGGATTTCTCTACACACTCCTTTGTCTTTTACTTTTCATCAGATGGCATCTGAGTTTAGAAGAGACCTGAAAAATTAATGACTAGACATTGGAAATGATAGATTAAAAAAAAAAAAAGAGTAGGGGGAAAATACGCTATAGTGTTCCATGAGATTAACCAGGATTCAAATATTTTAAGTTTTTTTTTTTCTTCCTTGTCTTTACAAAGTGTTCCAGTCCATAAGAAAGGAGAATGAGAGGAAATGGAATGCATGCAATTTCCTACATAAAGACATGACTTCAAAGTTGTCTACATTATTTTGCTTATATCTGTTTTGCTGGAACTTAGTATCCTGGACTGTACTAGCAGAAGAGAGCATGTATGTTGATAACTACAAGGTAGCAAAAGAAAAACTAATTTTCATAAAATGGGTGAAAATAGCATCCAGCAACAGTTGAACTAGAATTTATTCATCTTGAGGAATTAAGTAAAGCTTTTTAGAGGATGTCTTATAAATGAACTGAATGTGTTACTTTTGACTGATTTATTGAACTAATATTTATCAAACCTCATCCATGTTAGTAATGGAAAGTGAGCTAATATGAAGGACAATTCTAGTATCTTCCTGAATGGTAATTACTAATTACTAAATGTACTATAATTTTATTACTCGATGGAAGTGGAAATCTGGTGTTTTTGTTTTTGTTTTTTGAGACAGTTTATAAGACATTGAAAGTCCCATGATATAGATATATTACTTAGAATTTGATACACTTCCAAATGACTGAAAATTTTCATGGACAGTGGCAAATCACTGTTGAGAGGAAAATTTCTGTGACTTGAATGAGTTATCTGTTAACTGTAAATAACATAAAGCATAGCTAACAGGTCTAGGGCAGGGGCTTAACAAATAATTATGGAAGAGCCTAGCTCTATCCATCCTTCAATTCTGTCATTCTCTTTTTGTTGCATTTTTGTTTGTCTTTGTGCTCTTGCTTCATAGTCTCGGAGTGGCTTCCATAGGGCAAGTGTAAAACAGTCTTATTTGATGTCAGGAATCAGGGTGGTAGCAAAAAGGATCTTTTGTCAAGTTTGTTATTTTTATCAGAAAAGGGAAAACTTACTCAGAAGCTCCCTAGAAGACTTAACTTTTTTTGCTTCCTTGACCAGAACTGAAAAAAAATTAAGAAAAGGAGATATTCCTACAATTAATTTAATAATGACTAGACTGCTCTACAGTGGAGTACACTGGCACTCTAATAAAATCAAGGTTTCTTACTTCTTATTTTTTTTGGCCACACCTCAAGACATGTGGCATCTTAGTTCCCTGATCAGGGATCAAACCCACTTCCCTTGCAGTGGAAGTGCTGAGTCTTAACCTAGACCTGCAGCTGTGCTGTACTGTGCTTAGGCACTCAGTCATGTCAGACTCTTTGCAACCCCATGGACTGTAGCCTGCCAGTCTCTTCTGTCTGTGGAGCTCTCTAGGCAAAAATACTGGAGTGGGTAGCCATTCCCTTCTCCCAGGGATCTTCTCACCTCAGGGATCGAACCCTGGTCTCTGAATCACCAGGGAAGCCCAAGAATACTGGAATAGGTAGCCTATCCCTTCTCCATGGGATCTTCCCAACCCAGAAATCGAACTGAGGTTTCTTGCATTGCAGGTAGATTCTTTACCAGCTGAGCTACCAGGGAAGCCCCTCTTAATTTAAACATTATCCTAAATCTCTATTGCCCCCTCAGCCAATCACTTCACAAATGATCTCATTTCTCTCCTTAATAAACTGTATTCCTGTTCTATGGCCTCTTACTCTCAGAATTATAAACATGATCTTGTCCTTCTATAATAAAGTTAAATAAATCTCCCTTCATCCTAGTGATCAGTTCTGGCTACCTGACAACTTTTCTCTTTTCCTTCATGGCTGAGTATTTCTAAGGTGTAAGTATCCCTCATTGCTTCTGCTCATGTATTTCGCTTTTGCTTTCTAACTCCAATCAGTCTGACTTTTGCCTCCACCATTACAACTATTGCTAAAGTCAACAGTGGTCAATGGTCTTCGTATTTCAAATGCTATAGACATTTTCTATCATTGTAAAACTGAATTATGTGTAGCATTCAACTCTATTTACCACTATCTCTTATTGCAATTATAGTTTTCTTCGACTTTTGAGAAACTGAAATCATTTACCTGAGATTGGGACTTGATTCCACATGGCCAAGACTCAAGCCCAGCCAAAACCCAGTCTTACAACTGAGATTACAGACCTGGATTCAAGACCTACTAAAGTTCAGGTTCTTCATGTCTCTTCACAAAAAATTCAGAGAGAGACAAAGTGATAGGTAAGAGGTGGATTCGTTAAGAGAAACACACTCCACAAAGAGTGGGCTGTCACTGAGGCCTCTGTGGGCTTGAAATGTGGTGTGGTTAGTTTTGATGGGCTAGACAATTTCATAGGCTAATGAGTGGAAGGATTATTCCAACTATTTTAGGAAAAGGGCATAGACTTCCAGGAATTGGGCCACTGCCCACTTTTTGATCTTTGATCATCAGCCTTGAAACCGTCATGGTCCCTCTAGGTGTGTCATTTAGCTTGCTGATGTCCTGAGGTGAAAGCGTTCATCACTCAGTTGTGTCCAACTCTTTGTGAACCCATGGACTATAGCCCACCAGATTCCTCTGTCCATGGAATTCTCCAGGCAAGAATACTGGAGTGGTTTTTCTTTCTGGCTTACTTCACTCTGTATAATCGGCTCCAGTTTCATCCATCTCATTAGAACTGAGTATAGAACAGACTTTTGACATCTGGGGGAGAGGGAGAGGGTGGGATGATTTGGGAGAATGACACTGAAACATGTATACTATCATATAAGAAATGAAGTGCCAGTCTATGTTCAATGCAGGATACAGGATGCTTGGGGCTGGTGTACNACAAAGTTATTCTTGTTCCAACTCCTTTCCCGACTTCTTTCCTCCTACATTCTCCATTATATAATATCCTGTATTTCTCATATAATAGATGTTGAATTCACCGATTCACTAGTTCACAGTTTTCTGGTTTGTCTTTTGACCCAGTTTAAAACTAATGGATTTGTGTTTGCCACTTTTATATCCTCAGATATCTTCCCTGAATCATGTGATTTTTTTCCCCTCTGAGCTGTCACTTTGGTTTTGAAAGAAGTAAATCAATACTGTGCCTTAAAAAGCCCTGGCACTATTGTCGGTAAATATATTGCATTCAGTTACTTTTGCTCACTAAATGTTGCTTGATATAATACCAGAGCACACTCTGCTGCACCAGGAAAAAAAAAAAAGATGCTATTTTGAGCTGTGAACCAAGGATTGATTTCTTTTAAGATATAATATATATTTTATGTATTGCATCTAACCTTGTTATTTGTCAGATTTCATAGAAAGCTCCATTCTCTCATTTGTGTGCAAGCTAGGCAGCCTTATGCAGAGGTAAGGAGTTGTCTTTGTCTCTTCAGCTTAAACTATGGTAAATTNAAGATATAATATATATTTTATGTATTGCATCTAACCTTGTTATTTGTCAGATTTCATAGAAAGCTCCATTCTCTCATTTGTGTGCAAGCTAGGCAGCCTTATGCAGAGGTAAGGAGTTGTCTTTGTCTCTTCAGCTTAAACTATGGTAAATTCCACTTTCAATTATAAACAGAATATAGTCTGAATGCTTCATGCACATGGTCCAGAGCACAGCCTTAATAGTCAGAAAGACTATGTGGAATCCTTACCACATTTCAATCCCTGAGTCTTCATTTTCTCATCTATTATGTGGAAATTTAATAATAAACCATTTTGGTATATTGGCAATCAAATGAGAAGAGGTATATGCAAATACAAATTGTTAAGTGATGTGCAAACGCCAGTCAATCCTGCATTAGAAAAAGTTAAGCAAAGTTGTGTCTAAGAAAGAGGAATTCCACAAAGATGGAATTTATCTTAAAGGGATTATCAGTTGGATGGGCCACAATCTTTGCACTTTTATCACAAAAGATGAGAGCTTCAGGAGAAAGCAAATCCTCCTTGCTTTCTAGCGGCAAGTGGTAGATCTTGCCACTAGAAATCTATGCTTTTCAGCCCAAGAGGGTAAACCCCTTGTTTCTCAAGCCAACTTTTATTCCTGATCACCACAAAGATTTTCTGAAACCTCCTGCACACTATATATGTATCCTCCCCAAATTTCAAGACTTATATTTCCTATCCTAGGTATTTCTTTTGTGCTCCAGACCCATACACCCAACTGCTATTCAATATCACTTGGCAATCATACATATATTTGTCACAAATATTCTTCAGACATAACATGAAAGGACTGATGTCACCATGTTTTCCAAAAGATCAGGCTTCTTTCTATTCTACATTTCCTCTCTTACTAAATACATTGCCATTTACCCTACTACCTAATGTAAAACTCTGGGCTTCCCATGAGGCTCAGCGGTTAAGAATCCACCTGCAATTCAGGAGACACAGGAGACTCGGGTTCTGTACCTGGGTTTGGATGATTCTCTGAGGAAGGCAATGGCAACCCACTCCAGTATTCTTGCCAGGAAAATCCAGGGGCAGAGGAGCCGAGCAGGCTCTGGTCCATGGGGTTGCAAAAAGTCAGACAGGACTGAAGCGACTGAGCACAGCACACACCTAATGTAAAAGCTGAAGTCTTGCCCTTGCTTTATTCGCTTTCACCTTCTGCCATATTCAGTCATCTATTTTGTTTTATTAGTTTATCACTTTAATATCTCTTGAATCCAATCACTTTACTGCACCTCCATCAGCATTAACCTTGTCCAAGCCACCATGATGTCTGTTGTGGATTAAAACAGGTGCTTTTTAGCTGATGCCTATGCCTCCAGGCAGAGTCTGTTTTCCACATTGCATCTAGAGTAATCTTTCTAATATAGGAGTCATTGTGTCAATCCTATAATAAAGAAATCTCTTCAGTTGCTCTACTTTCCCCTTAGGATAATGTACAAATTTCTTAAAAATGCATATTAGGGCCTTCGAGAACTGATTCTGCTAANCCACCATGATGTCTGTTGTGGATTAAAACAGGTGCTTTTTAGCTGATGCCTATGCCTCCAGGCAGAGTCTGTTTTCCACACTGCATCTAGAGTAATCTTTCTAATATAGGAGTCATTGTGTCAATCCTATAATAAAGAAATCTCTTCAATTGCTCTACTTTCCCCTTAGGATAATGTACAAATTTCTTAAAAATGCATATTAGGGCCTTCGAGAACTGATTCTGCTTACTTCTTATCTCTGGCTGCCCTTCCTAGAATTCTGTATCCTTTCCATAATATTCATTTTAGTTCTTCATTAGGCCACATCCGCACCCGTGGTTTTTAAGTCTTTTCACAAGCTGCTACTTCCCTTACATAAATACCCCACTATTCTCATCTTGCCAGTTCTTACTAATTTCTGGACCATCAGGTCCTTTCTTTCTGCCTTCCGTATAGCCTTTATTGTGTTTATGTTTGGGTTGTTCTACAATCTGAACTCTTCAGTCTACTGTATTATCTGCTCTGCCTTTGTCTCAGTCTTTTTTGGAAGAAGACCATGTCTCTTTGCATTATTTTTGATATTGCTTCCCTCGTAGCTCAGGTGGTAAAGAATCTGCCTGCAATGCAGGAGACCCCAGTTCTATCCCTGGGTCAGAAAGATCCTCTGGAGCAAGGAATGGCTACCACCCCATTATTCTTGTCTGGAAAATGCTATGCATAGAGGAGCCTGACCAGCTTCAGTCCATAGATGGGGTTGCAAAGAGTTGGACATGACTGCGCAACTAATACTTTCACTTTCTTTTGATGTTAAAGCAGAGTTTTCTAAAAACTTTATTATTTCTAAATGAGAATGCTTTCTCAGATTATACCCTCTAGTTTGCCTTTTGAGGGTATGAAGTTATATTTTTAAGGACTGTTGTTGAATCTCAGTGAAGCAATTCCCTGAATTCCCAGGGTCCCTCTCTGTGGTGTACTTCAAGGTCACTTTATGTAGAAAAGTAATACACCCAACATGAAAGCATATTTCGAGGTACCACTGCAAAACTTTGAGCTTCGGAAATTTAAATTTGAGGATTGTAATTAAAAAAGAAAATTGTGGAATTCTCAGTTAACTAAACAACTCAAGGATAGCAATTGAGTGCCGGTAGTAAATACAATTACCTATCTGTATCTGAGGGAATCCACATTTGTTTCCTGAAATTTGGAACTTGTGGGTATAGAGGTCTGACTGTGCTATATTGTTTTATATAAAATACTTGAGCATCTTTACAGTTTGGTATAGGATGAGGTGTGAACGGTAGTCCTGAGAACAATCCTCCCTAGATACTAAAGAAAAATTGTATCCTTTATTACCAAAAAAAAAAAAAGTAATAAAGTCTAACTTTAATATGATTTTTACAATAATAATATGAAGAATTTATATATACTCATGATTTTGAGTATTTTAAATACATCTTTGTAAAAGTTGGTCAACCAGAAAATGCAAATAAAACAACAATTTTTCTCTGAACTATTTTAGAAAAATCTCCCAAGGAGAGAATAATATACTGCCTATGAAAAAAATAGAAGCCTTTAGCAAGCATTAGTGCCAGGGTGAAAAACAATGAGTAAAATCAGAAATGAACACTCTGATTTCACTCTTTAGTCTCAGTGAAACAATAAAGCAAGCCATGTGACTGATGAAAAAGAGACTAGACTTTTCCTTAAGTGATCCACTTTTCTGAATCACTCACATGTGACTTTTTAAACGTATGGTGTTCTTGGGGTGTAAAAAAAGTTAACAACACTGCTTATATCTTTTTAAAATCCACAAAAGATACATTAATGTATCCTATAATTTAATATTTAAAACTCACCTTTTATTATGTAAGTCTTGTATAAAATAAATCCTAATAGGGATGCACCTGGCTGTGATGGGAAGAATCTTATATCAGTGATCAATCACTGAAATTCTGGAGTAAGACTTATGACTATGTAATCTTTGACAAGTCTTTTAGTGTCTAGTTTCTCTGCTCCACATTTTTCTTGGCTGTAAAGTAATGAGTGGGTTGGTCTATATGGTCTCCAAGATCCCTTTTAGCTCAAATTCTAATATGGAATAAAATTGAAAAGCAAATGTACTTCTCACTAAAATAATTACTTGATGATGATTACAATGATGTTTGCTTCCTTTTGGTCAAAGGACATGCTCATTTTTGAATGCATAGACTGTTTTCTATTTACAGAGTCTGCGTATAAAGCCGTGTGATTTTTCTGAATAAGCATAAAAGCATTGACTCTTTTAAATGATTCTACTAACTCATCTCACATGCTAGTAAAATAATGCTCAAAATTCTCTAAGCCAGGAATATCTATTTCTGCTTTATTGACTACGCCAAATCCTTTGACTGTGTGGATCACAATAAACTGTGGAAAATTCTGAAAGAGATAGGAATACCAGACCACCGGACCTGCCTCTTGAGAAACCTGTATGCAGATCAGGAAGCAAGTTAGAACTGGACATGGAACAACAGACTGGTTCCAAATAGGAAAAGGAGTATGTCAAGGCTGTATATTGTCACCCTGCTTAGTTAACTTATATGCAGAGTACATCATGAGAAATGCTGGGCTGGATGAAGCACAAGTTGGAATCAAGATTGCTGGGAGAAATATCAATAATCTCATATATGCAGATGACATCACCCTTATGGCAGAAAGTGAAGAAGAACTAAGGAGACTTTTGATAAAATTGAAAGAGGAAAGTGAAAAAGTTGGCTTAAAGCTCACCATTCAGAAAACTAAGATCATGGCATCTGGTCTCATCACTTCATGAAAAATAGATGGGGAAACAGTGGAAACAGTGGCTGACTTCATTTTTCTGAGCTCCAAAATTGCTGTAGATGGTGACTGCACCCATGAAATTAAAAGATGTTTGCTCCTTGGAAGAAAAGTTATGACCTAGACAGCATATTAAAAAACAGAGACATTACTTTGCCAACAAAGGGCTGTCTAGTCAAAGCTAAGGTTTTTCCAGTAGTCATGTATGGATGTGAGAGTTGGACTATAAAGAAAGCTGAGTGCCAAAGACTTGATGCTTTTGAACTGTGGTGTTGGAAAAGACTCTTAAGAGTCCCTTGGACTGCAAGGAGATCCAATCCGTCCATCCTAAAGGAGATCAGTCCTGGGTGTTCACTGGAAGGACTGATGTTGAAGCTCAAACTCCAATACTTTGGCCACCTGATGTGAACTCATCACACACACTTTTCAATTGACTCATTTGAAAAGGCCCTGATGCTTGGAAAGATTGAAGGCAGGAGAGGAGGGGATGACAGAGGATGAAATGGCTGTATGGCATCACTGACTCAATGGACATAAGTTTGGGTATACTCCAGGAGTTGGTGATGGACAGGGAGGCCTGACATACTGTGGGCCATGGGGTCGCAAAGAGACACAACTGAGCAACTGAATTGAACTGAACTTCCATCTTAGGTGGCTCAGAAGTTACAGATTTCTACTGATGCTGAGATTCACCATTTTGAAACTCATAAAATTATCTTCTGAATTGAGAATATATATTTTTGAATTCACTTAATATATCATGCATTTATGCACTTGTCAAAGATCTCCCTAGAGCTAAATCTTAATCTTTTGACTGTGTTTTTTATTTCTCTTTTTTAGCAACAATGAAAACTATTTCATAGCCAGAATTAAATATGACAATAGATAAAGCTGGAGAATGTGGAATTTTGTTTCTAAAACGTGTCCAGTATTCTTGCCTGGCAAATCCCATGGGCAGAGGAGCCTGGAGGGCTAGAGTCCATGGGGGTCACTAAAGAGTCAGACACAACTTAGTGACTGAACAACAACAAAATTACAACATACAGAGATGAATTTCCCTCTGTGGCTAATAAAATAGTAATTAAAACAAGCCTCAAAAGAGCAATTCTAAATGAGGTTTAAAAATAGCATATTTAGAATAAATACATGAAGTCATAGAAAGAATACTTTAAATTTTAACATTTTTATGATTATTTAAGTTCAACTATGGTTTATTTAAATATCAGTTCCATTACTTTACAAAAGACCTATTGAGTATTTATAATAAATAAATGTGTTTAAAGGAGTACATATATACACATGTATACATGCATATGCACACACATATAAAATATAACTTCCTAACTTTGGAATTCCAATTTCTTCCTTTATCTTTTGCCTTAAATCAGCTTTATTTCCAATTTCCAAGATAAATAAATGATTAAAGGGAAACTTTATAGTTTCAATATCAGAAGTATCTTTAAGCTTCCTGTTGAAATGAGTGCTTAATGGAGACTTATTCCTGTGGCCCGAATATTGGAGGACTCTTCACCTTCTTGTCAGTAGTGGGGGCAAGCTCTTTACAAGACTGAACTAAACTGCTCTTGAAGGGAAAGCCACATTTGGAAAGATAGGCAAATATTACCATTTACCATGATATATTGTTTATTCCATAGATCTTTTATCCCAGGACATGAATTGAGGGAACATATCTCTGTTAAGTCATAATTTGTGTTACTTTTGACAACTATTATTTTCTGTGCAGATGTCNTTTGGAAAGATAGGCAAATATTACCATTTACCATGATATATTGTTTATTCCATAGATCTTTTATCCCAGGACATGAATTGAGGGAACATATCTCTGTTAAGTCATAATTTGTGTTACTTTTGACAACTATTATTTTCTGTGCAGATGTCTTTCCCCTAGTCATGTGAAAAATGACATTAAATTCTACCACTTCTACAAGGCATGCACACTGGCTTGACAATAAAGATTGTTATCACTAAACTCTACAAATTTTACTATATTAAAAAAGGGGGGCTTTTACATTTTTGAGAAATGTAAGAGAAAAATATTTTGAAAAATAAAAAGTATGGCTGAGTTATTTTCTAAATTCTCTCTTTTCATATGATTCTTTATATTATTTTGTCCTTTATTCATTAATCTAGATTTATTTTACATTCTACATTCTATCATGTGGTCATTTTTCACACAAAATACAAATTATTTAAAAATAGGTTTTATTTATTATTTTTTAAAGCATGATTTGTTAACACATTCCACTTGAAAGCTGGTTGAATAAAAAATTGGCAAGTTTTTTTTTTTTAATTTGGGCTTGCTTTTATACTCCTGTCAATCTTGAATCAATATTCTGTTATGAACTATCATAGGTCTGCAATCAGTTTCTGACGGAAATTTTTAAAATAGTTGTAGGTAAGTTGGTACTATGTGTCATATTGCCAACTCCAAGTTTATTCTTAAGCCTTTGACTGTGTGGATCACAATACTGTGGAAAATTCTGAAAGAGATGGGAATAACAGACCATGGGAATACCAGATGGGAATACCTGCCTCTTGAAAAACCTATATGCAGCTCAGGAAGCAACAGTTAGAACTGGACATGGAACAACAGACTGGTTCCAAATAGGAAAAGGATTACGTTAAGGCTATATATTGTCACCCNAGAGGCTTTTTAGTTCCTCTTCACTTTCTGCCATAAGGGTGGTGTCATCTACATATCTGAGGTTATTAATATTTCTCCTAGCAATCTTAATTCCAGCTTGTGCTTCTTCTTAGCCAGTCTCAAACTTAAATTTCCTGCCTAGAATTCTCTCCTAAATGATGCACTCATACATTTAATCGCCTACCTAATTATCTTCAAATGGATGCCTAACAAATGTTTTCATATTTAAATATCCACACTTTAACCGATATTCCTTCTAAAACTGCTTCTCCTCAAGCTTGCTCAGTACACTGGGCACTGGATGGTACTTCCATCCTTCAGTGGCTCAGCTAAACACCTTCCACTGAAAAGTCATACCTAATCTTTCTCTTGTACCTCACCCAATTTTCAGGAATTCAATGGACTATTGCTTCCAATTATCTTCAAAATGTGATTCGTTTTTCTCTTAATATACACTGTATAGACGGATTATGAAGCTATTTGCCTCACCTTACTTTTAGTAGTTCATTTTTCCAGTAGGAAGTGCTATTCTCAATCCCGGATTAAGAATTTGAACTTGAAGAGTTTAATTTTACCAGTCTTCTTCTGCAACAAGAGTGGCTATTGCACATATATTGAATTTCCGGCTGGAATTTTGATCAATTAGAAATGCTGCAGCCCCTCATCTGTTTATGATATAATCTTTTCCTTATGTGTCATGAGAAGCTCCCTTGGGTTCCAATGACTATGGTACTTTAGACATCAGATAGTGGGCCCCTGGCTTAAACATCAAATATCAGCCCTACAGTCAGGTCAAGACACTGTCTCCATATTGCTTGCTCTGACTTCTACCCAATCCCACCTCACTTTCAACCATTTGAATATTTGGTGAGGGCACTTTCACAATTCAAATCTAAGTCTTAAAGCCACTGAAGGCCAGAGGTAAGAAGGCAGTCCTGGAATTCATGCAGTGGCTTAATTGCCATAGAGAGAGGGCCTTTCTCTCTTAATCTTCTAGTGTATACATGTAGGCCTTCATCTTTATTACTGTGGTCTGGAGGCTGTCAAGGGANAGAGGTAAGAAGGCAGTCCTGGAATTCATGCAGTGGCTTAATTGCCATAGAGAGAGGGCCTTTCTCTCTTAATCTTCTAGTGTATACATGTAGGCCTTCATCTTTATTACTGTGGTCTGGAGGCTGTCAAGGGAGTGCTTCTCCTCGAAACATCATGGCTTCATTTCAGGCATCAAGAAGAAAAGAGGAACACAAGGAACAGGACATTTATCAGCAAAGTGAAAACTCAGAAATCCTCATCTGTGTCTATTTAGAGCTGTGTCATAGATCTTATCCCAATTGTAAAGAAGTCTGGAATGAGAGTATTTTTAGCTTTATATTAGCTTTCTGGACATAATAAAGATTCTCTTAAGGGAAAAGGAGCAATGTATAATGTGTAAACAGCTTTGGCCATGTTTAGCAAATAACACTGGGCCTGATTCATAATCTGAAAAAAAAAAAAAAAAGGTCATGCAAGTTGAAAGAATACTAAGCAGTAGGTTAAAAATATGTCCTCCTTTTCCTACAAGGCTCATTTACCTTTAAAATTGCAAAATTGTTCATTGGCTCATTCTTCCTTAGGGTCAACTCTACATTGGACCAATTTGTTCACTGTTTTTGAAGTAAGCACTTGGTCAGCTTGCTTCCAGTTTGAATGCATGGAAGATTAGGGAGCTCTGTTCCAGTCATTTTTTCCAATTCTTTTACTACTTTTCTGTCTCAGTTGGCTCCTTTTCATGGTTCACAAGTTGAATAGTACAAATGGCCTATATTTATTGGTCTAAGAATAGATTTACATACACTTAAGAATATGGCTCATTATAGTATTAGGAATATTAGTTAGATATGCTATTCCCAAGAAAACAGTTCACTTTTATGCAGGATTCCTCTCACTTGCCTACTGCCAAAAAGCTTGTAGCCAAACTTGGCATCTGCTCTGATGAAGTTTATAGGACTTCAGCAATACATTCTGATGGGTCTTTCTTGACTCTGTTTTTCTAAGATATATATAGTTTATGCTGTCTTCTCATATTATTTATACATCTTCATAAGCCTAGTCTCCTTCCAAAAAGGTGGAATGAAAATAAACTATAATATTCCTGAGTAAGTAAAGTGCTGCATAGGCCAAATATTTTCTGCACGTAGTGCATTGAGTTATGAATCTTGAAAGCACACAAAAGAGTTAGAATACGTTTTACTATTGGTAAGAATCCTAAGTATATATGCATATTCTCCTTTCTCATGTGAAACAGTGAAGTCCAGCTTGCAAATATGTAATGATTAGTGAAGTTTAAGTGTAAAGTAACAGTATATATCTGCTAAGAGGTGACAAATGAGAATGGAGGCTTTGAAAACATATGATTACTGTTGGAGGAAAAAATGAAATGTTGAAAGAAGCAGGAGCCCTAAAGAAAAAGAGAGTGAAAGAGGTGAAGTGCACAGACATGGAAGTGAACATGTCATATGGAGAGTCATAAGATTACATGACTATGTTAAAGGTCCATAAAGATGTCTAATTTCAGGCTGATAAGTGCAGCATTTAAAAGGAGAAAGTAGACAGCCTTCCATTGGATTCAGCAAGAAACTAGGAACCACCTCATTCTGGAACAGGAAAGAGATGTGATGAAACAGTGTTTCAGGAAGATTAATTTTGTAAGTACTATGAAGAATGGATTGGCATGAAACTGAATTGAGGGAGAAGAGCTAGGAGTCTGTTGAGACAACCCATGTGTGTAGTTATGAGGGCCAGGACAAAAATGGTAACTGCTGAAATGGAAACAAGTGAAAAAAATGAAGAGCCATTACATGAAGCATCAGCAGTCTCCAACTTTAAAGAGAATCCAGCTGAGAACTGGAGGTTAAACTGTCTATATTGCAGCATTAGCCATGCTTATAATAGTGCATATGTCATTATCTACTTCTATAGATAGAAGGGTTGACAAATAATGGACCCCATGTCTACAATTCCTACCAGCTCTAAAATAGTCTCCCAGTTGCTATTATTTGTGCTCTGATGATTTCATGAAAATGGTTATTTCTTGATTCTAATTACATTGGTAGTTTCAGAAATAAATCACAGGCCTTATCAACTGTGAAAGTGGTCTTGCATTTAGCCTCTTCTTTACAAAGTGTTCAACCTTATACCATAAAGTGATGATAAGCCTAAAAGCATCTAAGGTATTATGTCACTGTGTTGCAAAATCATAGTGATAGCTATTTTAAAATGTTACCAGCTATTGATACTTGAAATCTTCAAAAGTGACATATTTTCTAGGTCTTATGAAGATGGCTGACTGTTTGCCAAAATTCATGCTTTTCTCTCTTCCTGAAAACTGAACTTGAATACCTTTTGCCTCTGTTCAGAAATGTAACTGAGTTCTTAACAATGAACTATCAATAGGATTGATGTTCACCACTTCCAGGTCTTGTCTGTGTAACTGTTCATATCCACTCTTCCATTCTAAAAATGTCATAGAATTTGTTCAATGAATTTCAATTCCAAGTGACCTTGTGAAACACAGGCCAAAGTTGTTAAGACCTCAGTCAGTCTGGATCCCTGAAGAATTATACAAACTTTTTCCCTAAGGCAGATTTGTTACAATCTTAGACTCCTATGTGAATGAAATATAAACTTTTCCTTGTACTTAAACCATTATACATTTTGTTTAATTAGTTGGCCCACCCTAATACACTAGATATCAAGTTTTCCCTTGAAAATGCTAGTTGAGAAAAATCACATCATGGCTGTGATGTAGTCCTCTGAGATGACAGTATATATCAGGTTGAGCATCATATTTAAGCCAAAATTGGAAATGTTTTACAAAAATATTCATCTAATCCTTCCTATGACCCTGGATCTGGGCTGTTTTTGTGTTATGTGTGCATGGAATGTCGTAGGAGCTGTATTTACAGGCTGTTTACAATTTTCCAAAACCACATGCAAAAGAATCAAGTAGCAAATCTAAAGAAAGATATAGGAATAAACTGAATAGTTTATCAAGCTGAGCATGCTTAAATGGTAGATGATGGGTTGATACTGAAAGATGGAGAAACAGATTGGAACATTTATGGGTTCCAAAATTGTATGTTCCAAAAGAGAACCAATTATTAATAGTTATTACTTGATATCTATCTCCTTCCTTTTTACTATTTTATAAATGTTTTTAATGTAGACATATATAAATTGCATGAGTTCTAAATTACAGTTAATTCTTACAATGTAAGTATACTCTTCTGTCCACTTCAATCAGTTTTAGCCCTAGAGTTAATGGTGCTTTTGACTTTTATTGCTATAGATATATAAATAAAAAATTACAGAACACAAATACTGTGTCTGCTTCTTTTGCTGTGTATACATATACATATATTTACATAATCACAAATATAATTAGTAATATTTGTGTCAAATTTGATGAATTAGCTCTTTTTCATTTTGCATAGTATTCTATGAATATACCATAATTTACTCATTTTTGTATTGATGAATGCTAATATTCAGTTTATTTTTAGTTTGGAGCTCTTCTAAATAATGCAGCTAAAAAAATTATGCTGCATGTATTTTGGTGCACATTTGCCTATATCACTGCTAACACAGTGCTGTTTTAGCTGCATCCCATACATTTTACAAAGAAGGCAATGGTACCCCACTCCAGCACTCTTGCCTGGAAGACCTACCAGGCTCCCTTGTCCCTGGAATTCTCCAAGCAAGAACACTGGAGTGGGTTGCCATTTCCTTCTCCAGTGCATGAAAGTGAAAAGTGAAAGGGAAGTCACTCAGTCGTGGCCTACTCTTCGCAACCCCATGGACCACAGCCTACCAGCAGGAACATACATTTTAATGTATTATAATTTTATTTTCATTCAGTTTAAAATATTTTCTGTTTTTCTTTTGATTTATTTTGTAACATTTCTTACTTGAAATATTTGAAAAGTGTCTACCTATCAGTTTGCTATTGATTTCTGGATTAATACAGTTGTGATAAGTTTCTGCATTATTTTAGTTCTTTGAAATTTATTCGTACTTGTTTTATAGCATTTCTGAGCTTATTGAGTACACATCCATTAAATGAATTTTAATATATTTTTGATACCTTCTATACATTATTTAAATTAATATTTAAGTAAATATAGATAATTGATGTACACTTTTGGTTAGTTCTTCCATGGTATATTTTTTTCAATTCTTTAATTCTAACTTTTCTGTGTCTTTATATTGATGATTGGCCATTTTTTAAACAGAAAATATTATGTCCTTTTTTTTTTTCTTATGTCTTACAACTGCTGTCTCTATTTGGATAACTGAGTTTATTTGAATTAGATTTATTCCCACTTAATCTGTTGAAATATCAATTTCCTCAGAGATATATACATAACTTCAGATATGCAGATGACACCATCCTTGTGGCAGAAAGCAAAGATGAGCTAAAGAGCCTCTTGATGAAGGTGAAAGAGGATAGTGAAAAAGCTGGCTTAAAACTCAACATTCAGAAAACTAAGATAAAGGCATCTGGTCTTTTCACTCAAATAGATGAGGAAACAGTGGAAACAGTGTCAGACTTTATTTTGAGGGGCTTCAAAATCACTGCAGATGGTGACGGCAGCCATGAAATTAGAAGACGCTTACTCCTTGGAAGGAAAGTTATGACCAACCTAGACAGCATATGAAAAAGCAGAAACATTATTTTGTCAACAGAGGTTCACATAGTCAAAGCTATGGTTTTTCCAGTAGTCATGTATGGATGTGAGAGTTAGATCTCACATAAAGAAGGCTGAGCACTGAAGAACTAATGCTTTTGAACTGTGATGAAGACTCTTGAGAGTCCCTTGGANCTCCTTGGAAGGAAAGTTATGACCAACCTAGACAGCATATGAAAAAGCAGAAACATTATTTTGTCAACAAAGGTTCACATAGTCAAAGCTATGGTTTTTCCAGTAGTCATGTATGGATGTGAGAGTTGGATCTCACATAAAGAAGGCTGAGCACTGAAGAACTGATGCTTTTGAACTGTGATGAAGACTCTTGAGAGTCCCTTGGACTGCATGGAGATCAAACTAGTGAATCCTAAAGGAAATCAGTCCAGAGTATTCTTAGGACTGATGCTGGAACTGAAGCTCCACCACTTTGGCCATGTGATGAGAAGAGCTGACTCATCAGATAAGACCCTGATGCTAGGAAATACTGAAGGCAGGAGGAGAAGGGGACAATATAAGATGAGATGGTTGAATGGCATCACCAACTCAGTGGACATGAGTTTGAGCAAGCTCTGGGAGATGGTGAAGGAAAGGAAGCCTGGAGGGCTGCAGTTCATGGGGTCACAAAGAGTCAGACATGACTGAGCGACTGAACAACAATCTCTTGAACAATATACATAGTTTTAAATCTCCTGAATACTTAAGAATTTTTTTAGGTTGGGCCTAAGGGCAACTAACTATGTGAAGGTCAGTCCATCGTGTCCAACTCTTTGTGATCCCATGGACTATACAGTCCACGGAATTCTCTGGGCCAGAATACTGGAGTGGGTAGGTGGCCTTTCCCTTCTCCAGGGGATGTTCCCAAGCCTGGGATCAAACCCAGGTCTGACACATTGCAGGCAGATTCTTTACCAGCTGAGCCACAAGGGAAGCCCAAGAATACTGGAGTGGATAGCCTATCCTGTCTCCAGCAGATCTTCCTGACCCAGGAATCGAACTGGGGGTCTCCTGCACTGCAGGCGAATTCTTTACCAACTGAGCTATACTGGGCCTGAGGGCAGCTAACTCTATCTGTTCCAATTTCATTTGCAAAGAACATTTTTCACCTTTCTTTTTTGAAGATCATAACTCCAAAATGGATTTGTGTTGACAGTTGTTTTACCGGTATGTTAAAAGTTTTATTTTCACCGAAGTTTTCTTTTTCTTGTAAAATCTAGTCTCTGTCATATTGCTGCTTCTCTAAATCATCGTGCATCTCTTTCTCTGTTTTATTTGATATATTTCTTCCTGGGGTTAGCAGTCAGTTTACTATGCCATGTCTATTGGTATATCTCTTTGTATTCATCATATTGATATCTTTGATCAGTTTGAAATTTTTCAGTCAATTTCTATTGGAATATTGTTTCTTCTCCCCATTTTACTATCTTTCCCAATAGGACTGAAATCCCATGATACATTCAATAATGTTACATCCTATTCATCATTTATCTCCTTTTCAGTATTTTCCAATTTTTTTCCACCTTTTATTTCCCTGGATGTTTTAATTGATTCATTTCCCATTCCAACAAACATTGTTTTTCTGTGTCAAATCTGTTTACTACATTTTAAAGTTTATTTTTACAAATGAAAAAGATATAATTTTGAATTGTTTTTATCTGATTAGCAGACATCTGGTCTTGTCTAAAACCTTTTGACATGAACCAAACATGCTCATGGACACTTTGACGAAGGCTAGATTTCAAGGATGTTTTCATGGGCCAAATGTATTCTGGACATTTTGGACAAGATGAAATGTCTTGCAAAGCCTGTGTCTACATTGTATAGATTTAAGATTCTGATGAGATTTTTTTTATTTTAATTTATTCTCTTAAATTCATAAATCATAATGACTTGTAAAACCAGTATCTGATTTACCTATCTTTTGCTTTTCTTTTTTTTAAATTATAATTGATTTACAATGTGGTGTTAGTTTCAAGTGTACAGCAAAGTGATTGAATTATATATGCATATGTATCTACTTATTTTCAGATACCTTTCCTTTACAGCTTATTACAAAACATTAAGTATAGTTCCCTGTGCTATACAATAAGTCCTTGTTGGTTATCTGTTTTACATATAGTAGTGTATACTTGTTAATCCCAAACTCCTAATTAATTCCGCCCTCCAACGCTTTCCCTTTTGGTAACCATGAGTTTGTTTTTTATGTCTGTGGGTCTATTTTTGTTTTGTGTATAAGTTCATATGTATCATCTCTCTTTTTGGACTCCATATATAAACACTATCTGGAGAAAGGAATGGCATCCCACTCCAGTATTCTTGCCTGGGGAATCCCATGGACAGAGGAGACTGGTGGGCTACAGTCTATGGGGTTGCAGAGTCGGACATGACTGAGCATACATGAGCATAAGTACTTATCCTATGATATTTTTCTTTCTTTCTTTGGCTTACTTAGTATGTAATCTCTAAGTCTACCCATGCTGCTGTGAATGGCATTTTCCTTCTTTTTTTCAGTTCTCTAGTTTTTCCTTTATTTTATTTTATCCTGTTTCTTATCAAAGATTTGTTAAATATTAATCCCCCTTTGTATAAAAATTATAAAGCTAAATATGTTATTGTATTCCCCAACAAATAATTGATTTATTTTGGACATTATGGGTTTCCCTGATAGCTCAGCTGGTAAAGAATCTGCCTGCAATATAGGAGACCCCAGTTTGATTCCTGGGAAGATCCACTGGAGATGGGATAGGTTATGCACTCCATTATTCTTGAGTTTCCCTTGTGGTTCAGCTGGTAAAGAAACTTCCTGCAATGAGGGAGACCTGGGTTCAATCCCTGGGTTGGGAAAATCCCCTGGAGAAGGGAAAGGCTACCCACTCCAGTATTCTGGCCTGGAGAATTCCATGGACTAGTCCATGGGGTCACAAAGAGTCAGACACAACTGAGCAACTTTCACTTCCACTTTCTCTGGACTTTATACAACAAACAGACTTTATACAACAACATTTTGAAATAATTGAGAGTGATCTGTCTCAGATTTGTTCTAATTTTTAGGCACAGTCTTTCTACTTTCTCAACTAGAAGGGTTTACTAGGGCTACAACACCTTGAAAAATCTCAAGTGGACTGACTGATACAAGACTTGTCTTTTTTCTTTGCTTCTCTTTGATCCTCGGTAGTCAAGCCCAGAAGATTGCCCCAATGAGCCTCATGAGCAGTGACCTAAGCGGACCTCCTGGGAAGTCTCTTTCAACACTGGGCGAGGTGGATGTCCACCATGGGATCCTTTTTTCCCACTGGAGAAACCACAGGCCCAGGGTTGTCTTCTTGGTGTCAGGCACTGTGTCAGCCTTGTGGGGTAACGCAGTCAAATGGTGGCATCTCCTCTTACCCGCAGTGAGCATCTGTAGTCCAAGGTGCTTCAGCCTCACTCCCAGGTTCTGGGATTTTTACACTGATATCTTGTCTATGGATACTTGCTAGTTCGTCTTCTTCTGACAGGAACTAAATTCAGGAATAACCTATTCACCATCTTGATAACATCACTTTGAAATTGGCATGAAGTTTAACACTTATTATCTTAGATTTTATGAAAGATGTCAAATCACTCTATATTCTCTGATGTTACTTCTCAATTGTGTCAGAATTCAGGTAGGAAAAAAAAATATGTTATTCATTCTTTATTAGCTGCATCCCCAAACTTCAACCAAGGGGAATTAATTTATCTGCACCTCAACATCCTCATGCATAAACTAAAATTTATTGCCAAGTGTCAAATACTATATCATGTTTTCTACATATTTTGACTAATGAAATCCTTTATAGCCTCCCTATGAGGAAAATAAAGCATTAAAAATTCTAAATGACTCACCTGAAATTACATGGATAGTAAGTAGAAAAGCTGGCATTTGGATCCAGGTTGTCTAGTTCTAGATCTTTAATTCTTAACCAAGATAACACTATCTCACTATGGTTATCAAAAAGATTAAATAAAATAATTCATGCAAAGCATTTAATGCAGTACCCAGTGCATAAGAGATATTTAATAAATGATATGATATTTATATTTGTTATCAATACTTTTACAAGCTGAATCAATCAGAATATCCTCATGTATAAAGAAAAGACAAAATTTTTTGGAGAAAGAGTAATCTAAATCCAAATTGCAACTTTGCAATTAATTACATTGCAATTTTCAATAAATTACTTAAACTTTCTGTGTCTTGGTTTTCTCTGCTGTAAAATGAGTAATCATATAAATATCATAAGATTTTATAAAGATACTAATTCATTTAGCAAAGTTTGCAAATTTCTATTATGTGTACAATTCCAGGCACTGAGAATATAGCATAAATTAACTCTATAATATAGAGTGAAACAAAAATATGTTTATCAACCATAGGGATGATAATGTATGACAAAAAATAAGCACTCAGGTTTGAATTGTAAAAGTTAAAATTTTGAACTTTTTAAGTTAATGAATCTTAAATCTCTTATTCTGTTGAAATTTAGCAGAAAAATGTCAGTCTACAAGCATGATGTAGTCTTTTGTGATCTGACCTTTAATTTTGTAATATAGCTTTCAGACAAGGAAATAGTACTGTATATAATCATTAATTTTACTTACTGATTTCTTTCTTCTCTACTTTCTTTTCTGAAGTATTTTTAGTTCTTGTTCTACATTTAGTAATATTTGTAAGCCCACTGAATAATCATTTAAATTCCTCTCTCAATTAGCTATCCAACAGAAATCTCTGTTGAGCTATGACTCAATATAAGAACTTCTGTGATGATATTGAATGTTTTCTACCAAGTACTTGACATGAAGCTTGCTCTTCCTATCTGGTAAGTTCCATAGCTGCTTGCATAATTCTTATTCTCACTGATAAACAATATTTGAGTTGTGTAACTTTAACTTGACAATATGCCTGCCGCATTAGCATCATGACTACCACATTTAATAATTAAAATGCTAATTCCAGCAAAGTTGTATTTTATGATATAGTTTATGGGTACTCAACTGGAATTCCAGTTGAGCTATTTCAAATCTTAAAAGATGATGCTGTGAAAGTGCTATATTCAATATGCCAGAAAATTTGGAAAACTTCACAGTGGCCACAGGACTGGAAAATGTCAGTTTTCATTACAATTCCAAAAGGCAATGCCAAGGAATTCTCAAAGTGAAGTCGTTCAGTCGTGTCCGACTCTTTGCAACCCCATAGACTATAGCCTACCAGGCTCCTCCGTCTGTGGAATTTTCCAGATAAGAGTACTGGAGTGGGTTGCTGTTTCCTTCTCCAGCAGATCTCCCCAACCTAGGGATCAAACCTAGGTCTCCCACATCACAGGCAGACGCTTTACCATCTGAGCCACCAGGAAAGACTCAAACTATTGCACAATTGCACTCATCTCACACGCTAGCAAAGTAATGCTCAAAATTCTCCAAGCCAGGCTTCAATAGTACGTGAATCATGAGCTTCCAGATGTTCAAGCTGGATTTAGAAAAGGCAGAGGAACCAGAGATCAAATTGCCAACATCCACTGAATCATCAAAAAAGAGAGATTTTCAGAAAAACATCTATTTCTGCTTTATTGACTATGCCAAAGCCTTTGACTGTGTGGATCACAATAAACTATGGAAAATTCTGAAAGAAATGGGAATACCAGACCACCATGCCTCCCGAGAAATCTGTATGCAGGTCAAGAAGGAACAGTTAGAACTGGACATGAAACAACAGACTGGTTCCAAATAGGAAAAGGAGTACGTCAAGGCTGTATATTGTCACC
>SJYW01057250.1:455154-478093 GCA_006410735.1 Raphicerus campestris
GAAAATTAGAGATACCAAGGGAACATTTCATGCAAAGATGGGCTTGATAAAGGACAGAAATGGTGTAGACCTAACAGAAGCAGAAGATATTAAGAAGAGGTGACAAGAATACACAAAAGAACTGTACAAAAAGGATCTTCATGACCTGGATAATCACGATGATGTGATCACTCATATAGAGCCAGCCATCCTGGAATGCGAAGTCAAGTGGGCCTTGGAAATCATCACTACGAACAAGGCTAGTGGAGGTGATGGAATTCCAGTAGAGCTGTTTCAAATCATGCTGTGAAAGTGCTGCACTCAATATGCCAGAAAATTTGGAAACCTCAGCAGTGGCCACAGGACTGGAAAAGGTCAGTTTTCATTCCAATTCCAAAGAAAGGCACTGCCAAAGAATGTTCAAACTACTGCACAATTGCACTCATCTCACACGCTAGTAAAGTGATGCTCAAACGTCTCNATAAGAAATTCTTGAATGAAAATCAGGAGGGATTTTTTGTTTGTTTGTTTGTTTGTTTTGGTCTCACAATGTGGCTGGCAGGATCTTAAGTTTCCTCAACTAATAATTGAACCAGTGTGTCTCTTGCACTGGGGACATGGAGTCTTAACCACTGGACCGCAAGGCAAGTCCCTCAGGAGGGAGATTTTTAAAGAAAATATTTGTCTAGAAAATAAAAACAAAAAATCAAACCATGAGAAGTTTCTAATCTGATAATACTAAGGGAAATTATTCATTTGTCTTTCACATTGCAAACTTCAGGCCACCAATCCAAAAATATAAAATAATAAAAAGTTATATTGAGCTTTGGTATTTGTTTTGAAGATACTATACATTTATTATGGGAAATTTTCTAGAAATTAATGGAAAGGGTTGGAGGAGTCAAAATGGACTTAAAAGTTAGAAAATATCTCTTCTACTTCTGTTATATTCCTTGTCACTGCTTCTATACCAAGTACTGTTGTAGTGTTGTTTGAAACACACGTAGTGATAAATAGGAATGATATACTCTAATGGAAATGTTATTTCTAGTTAAGTTGCACTTTATTAACATTAGTAACACTCACACACATGGGCTTCCCAGGTGGTTCAGTGGTAAAGAAGCCCCCTGCCAAAGAACGAAACTTTGGTTCGTTCCCTGGATCGGAAAGATCCCTTGGAGAAGGAAATGGTAATCCACTCCAGTGTTCTTGCCTGGGGATTTCCACCAACAAAGGAACCTGGGGAGCTATAGTCCTTTCGGCAGCAGTTAGACATGATTTAATTTAGCTACTAAACAACAACAACAACAACACACACACACACACCCTAAAGCAGATCACAGAAAAACTTCTCTGGCTTTTGTGTTCTCTAGCATCTGCAACCAAGTGAAATTGGTTGTCAAAATCTTTAAAAAAAGGAAAAAAAGCAGAATGACTGTGTTTCGTTTGTTCGGTTTTTCACTGTCTGTACTCCTTTACTGATTCCACTGGATATATCTATCTAGTTTAAGTCACATTAAATCTTTTAGAGCCATTATATATTACAATTTGAATAGTATCTTCTTGAGCTAAAAAACAGTTTTAATTTCTGCCATTGTCAAATTGTGGTTAGTTTTACATTTCTCTTTTCTCTCTTCATAAGTAAAGAATGATGAATTTGCCTTATTGGGAAAGTTTTGATGATTTAAGGAATTTCCAGACGTGAGGAAGTGTTATAATAAAAAATTCACATCTTATTTTCTATTTAACTATAAAAATAGAAGATACACTGGATTTCATGTTTCATAAAAATGTTTTTAAAAAGATTTGTTACTATTAATGACATTTCCTCTTTTAACATGAAACACAAAGTTGTATTTATCAATGGTCATCATGAGGTCAATGGTCTCAACTGGGAAGGATTTTGCCCTCCCAGAGATATCTGAAGATATTTTGGTTGTAACCACTAGGAAAATGCTACTGGCTTCTAGAGGCCAGGGATGCTGCTAATAAACATCCTATAATGTACAGGATAGCTCCCTAAAATAGTTACTGGCCCAACTAGCCAAGAGTCCTAAGGCTGAGAAACACTTCATTAGGTCAATTCCGGTTATTATTATTTTCAAGCTAAGTAATATGATAATTCAAAAATTATTTGTGTTAAATATTCCTCCTGTTACATGTGGATAAACAGAATTATTGAAAACTAAATTATTTTCCCAGTTTTAATTAGCAGTTATTATAGAATTGATAAAATTAAATATGTGACATTAAAATTATTCAATATTTCAGGGGTTTCCCTAACAGCTCAGTTGTTAAAGAATCCACCTGCAATGCAGGAGACCCTGGTTCCATTCCTGGGTTGGGAAGATCCCTTGGAAAAGGGTAGGCTAACCACTCCAGTATTCTTGGGTTCCCTTGTGACTCAGTTGGTAAAAANCTAAAGCAGATCACAGAAAAACTTCTCTGGCTTTTGTGTTCTCTAGCATCTGCAACCAAGTGAAATTGGTTGTCAAAATCTTTAAAAAAAGGAAAAAAAGCAGAATGACTGTGTTTCGTTTGTTCGGTTTTTCACTGTCTGTACTCCTTTACTGATTCCACTGGATATATCTATCTAGTTTAAGTCACATTAAATCTTTTAGAGCCATTATATATTACAATTTGAATAGTATCTTCTTGAGCTAAAAAAACAGTTTTAATTTCTGCCATTGTCAAATTGTGGTTAGTTTTACATTTCTCTTTTCTCTCTTCATAAGTAAAGAATGATGAATTTGCCTTATTGGGAAAGTTTTGATGATTTAAGGAATTTCCAGACGTGAGGAAGTGTTATAATAAAAAATTCACATCTTATTTTCTATTTAACTATAAAAATAGAAGATACACTGGATTTCATGTTTCATAAAAATGTTTTTAAAAAGATTTGTTACTATTAATGACATTTCCTCTTTTAACATGAAACACAAAGTTGTATTTATCAATGGTCATCATGAGGTCAATGGTCTCAACTGGGAAGGATTTTGCCCTCCCAGAGATATCTGAAGATATTTTGGTTGTAACCACTAGGAAAATGCTACTGGCTTCTAGAGGCCAGGGATGCTGCTAATAAACATCTTATAATGTACAGGATAGCTCCCTAAAATAGTTACTGGCCCAACTAGCCAAGAGTCCTAAGGCTGAGAAACACTTCATTAGGTCAATTCCGGTTATTATTATTTCCAAGCTAAGTAATATGATAATTCAAAAATTATTTGTGTTAAATATTCCTCCTGTTACATGTGGATAAACAGAATTATTGAAAACTAAATTATTTTCCCAGTTTTAATTTGCAGTTATTATAGAATTGATAAAATTAAATATGTGACATTAAAATTATTCAATATTTCAGGGGTTTCCCTGACAGCTCAGTTGTTAAAGAATCCACCTGCAATGCAGGAGAACCTGGTTCCATTCCTGGGTTGGGAAGATCCCTTGGAAAAGGGTAGGCTAACCACTCCAGTATTCTTGGGTTCCCTTGTGACTCAGCTGGTAAAAAAAAAATCCTCCTGCAATGTGATAGACCTGGGTTTGATCCCTCAGTTGGGAAGATCCCCTGGAGAAGGGAACAGCTACCTACTCCAGTATTCTGGCCTGGAGAATTCCATGGACTGTATAATCCATGGAGTCTCCGAGAATCAGACATGACTGAGCAACTTTTACATCACAATAAATTGACATTTTCATTTATTGAGAAGATACAAAAATATGGAATTTACAAAGACAACTTAGTAATCTGGCTTAACAAATTTATGGACACAATTCTCAGTAAGGGAATTTTGATAATATTATGAAAAATGAGGTGTTATTTTATATACTCAGAATTTTTTAATAACTGATTTATGAACCTGCTTCTCTTTTTTTCTTATATCAAAATCACTCAGTTATGGAAGGTTGAGGTATTTCATTATCTATCTTCTAAAAAAAAAAAAAAGACACTTGCTGTATAAAATATAAAACAATAATATCAAAAGGATAAATGGTTCATTACAGGCCTGGCACATCCATGACAGACTACTACACAATCATTAGAAATTTATAAATTTATCTTATTTTTAAAAAATTTTGGATCTCCCTCTCCTCCACTTTCCTTTATTTCTCTAATGTCCATATTTTCACTTACATTTTTGAAGCCTGTAAATTTTGTATCCTGAATCCATCAATAAGGCTCTTTGTAACTTTCAGAATTAACAAATTTTGATTTTAATTTCCTGAATTGAATATGAAAATATTGAGTGAGTTCTAGTGGGTAGACAATTGCATTTGCTAATTCAGAAACTTGTTGACAGAATTTTTAAATATACAAATTTTAAGCCGTGTTTTATTTTTCTTTAACTTGGTGACTTACTTTGGTTAAGACAGTTGACTTGCTTAACTGCTTTTTCCCTGGAAATTTAAACAATTATATCAGTTGTCTTCTAAACCTGAGTGTATAGTATGAAAGATTCTGAAGACAGTGGCACTTTAGTAATTATACAGTATAGCACATTCCTTAAAATTTACTTTATTTAATTATGGGCTTTTGGATTCAGTCAATATTAAACCATATAATCACAAGAATAACATCAAATTTATTATCCAAAGTAGACTAAAAATAATAGCTTAATATAAATTCTTGAAAAGCATTAATTCAGAATGTTTTTCCAAAAATATATTCTATTCAAATATAATAGCCAGAATTAATCCAAGGAATTGTATATCTTATATTGATTTTGCCAGAGAATGATTTGTAGTGAGCATAATTTTTGAATAAAAAGTGTTTAAACATTATTTTAGTGTCAGAAATGTTTTCCCAGATAACTCATATCCAACAATAGTTTATAAATCTTTATAGCAATTTCAGTATTTTATTATTCCACAGAAGTTCACTTGGATTTCAAACTATTTTGATTTGAGAGAGATGAACCCCTATGTGCATATATTCTTTGATAAAACAAATACATATAATAAATGTATATAACTTGTTTACATAATCAAACTAATCTAAAATTCACTGGGGGAAAAAATCTGTGAAAAAATAATAATGATGGTTTCATATGTACTTCAAAGTGAAAGTGAGGACTCATTTGTAGAAATCTTCATGAACCAATAGGCAAATAGGCTTCTTTCTGCATTGAAAGTCCCTAATAACTATAAAAAGAGATGGGCATTAGTGAATCATTTTACTAAAAACAAAAGCTAGCAGTTTAAACCTTTCATAGTTAATCCATGTAGCAAGGAAGGTTCATGCTTTGGGAGGGCCCATCTGGCCTCTCTACAAATGGGAAGGTTTATACATATGAGCCATAACATATGCATAGCTAGCTGAACCAAGCCCTGCAACTAAACAGTAATTAGCATGGGGCAGATTTTTTTTATGGCTGCTAACACACTAGCAAGTCCTTCCTGACCTACATCCAAATGGACATATGATTACATAAAATGGGTAGTTTCTTTCTCAAGCATTTATTTGTGTGCAAAAATGTAGGATTTGTTTAACTGCCGCCAACTAAAGAACTGAGACCCATATGTTACCCCATAAACTTACCGGTTAGCAATTTGTTATAAGCAAGATGCAAATATTATGGTAAGCATTCAGAACATTTATTCAATGAACCTTATGTTGTAAATGGAAACAACAGTATGTCAGAAAATTTCATAATCACGATTTCACCACTGGTCTCATTTTATATGTAATTCAGTGTTTCCAAAATTCTACCATTTTCAATTTGAGACATCAAGGCCAGCAGAGTTTCTAACAAAAATAAAGTAATAAAAGATTCAATTTGGGAGAGGGGAAGAAATAGTGAACATCCACGAGAGCTTGAGCAGACTGTACAACTGGTTAATTTTAAGTAGGTCACAGTAGACTTATTAGATGTGTCAAACAGAATAGACTATTATATATTTGGTTTAATATGATTTGGGTCTGAATGGGATTTGATAAGTATAGGGGAGCTTTAAATCACAGATGGGCTAGAGAACTTTAGAAATTAACATGAAATTAAGGGTTTAATACACTCATGTTGATATAAGAATCAGTCAGTTAGTCACTTCAGTTGCTCAGTCATGTCCGACTCTTTGAGACCCCATGAATTGCAGCACGCCAGGTCTCCCTGACCATCACCAGCTCCCGGAGTTCACTCAAACTCATGTCCGTTGAGTCGGTGATGACATCCAGCCATCTCAAGTTCTTTCGTTCCCTTCTCTTCCTGCCCCCAATCCCTCCCAGCATCAGCCAATTTAAATAATAGTTAACAAAATAGTAAGTGTCATTTTAGTCTAACTTTATTCTCGGAGAAGGCAACTTTATTCTAGGTGTAAATATATGGAAAAATTAATATTTTTTTTATTTTGAAAGATTTAAATTTTGTCAACCCAAACCACGATTTATAGTAAAAAATCAGAAGTTGTATAATCCAATAGCAATTTAAAAAAGAAGTCTATGATAAATTTGAAGGGCTAGATTCTAGTTTTACTAATTGCTCTATTCCTTATTGATAGTCAAGAAGAATGCTTTTCACTCAATTTGACATGTGAAAAAAGGAAAAAATATAGTAAACTTTGACTATGTCACTGGAATATGCATAACACATTTTAAATGTTTGTATAGACATTAATGTGAATAATCATAATGTAGGTCAGTTTTTTCAGGAATTTTTAGACATTAACAAGGGAAGTATTGACCAGTATTCTTCTATTTATCTTTTAGGATTTAATTGTATAATTTAAAGTTCTTTTATTTGGAAGTGTTAGAAAACCTAATTGTTAATAACCTAAAAATTAAATTTACTAGCTCATATAACTTCAGGAACAGTTCTGACTTCAAGTATGGCTTAATCCAAAATCTCAAAAATACCATAAGATATTTGTTTCTGCGTTTGTTTTCATCTGGATCTTTTAGCATTGTTTTCTTTATATTGGCTCTATTATTGAACTGACTCCCTACACAGAGGTGAGAGGATTTTTGGAAGTCCCAGAGTACACATCTCCACACTTCCAAATCCAGAGGAAGAGCTTCTCTTACTCATAAGCCCCAAAATATATCACTTTTTATCAACATAAACTTTTATCATCCCTGGATAAAAGGGATGGCATTCTTTGTCTGTTGTTCATTTTTATATTTTGTGATTCTAGAATAGTGCCTGGCACATATAAATCACTCAATTAATAATTTTTCAATGAGTATGTAAGTAAATCCTCTGCAAACTACATGACTGAGAATAAAGACAGATAGTTTCCCAAGAGGAAATTTTGGTTCTATTATTAGAACAAGAAGAGATCAGCAGATGCTATATGTCCAATCTACTATTTCCAGCATGGATATGTCAAAATGTGTGTGTGCCTTGGTAATCTTTTAAAAAACTTATGTTTCTGAAACTTAATTTATTGTTGCTATAGTGGTTCCTGGTAATGTCTCCTGAAGAGGATTATTCATTCAGTATTTTAAGATAATAATTCAAACACTAAGTGCTAAAATATATTAAACAAAAAGCAGGACTATTTATGTTAAAGTGCTAAAAACTGAAAATGACTTTATTTCATTCTTCTAGAAGCATTACATTACACTTCCATTCTATACGTTGATAGTAATGTATAGTCCAATCAAAACATGGTTGGAATCTTTATCTCTTATATTACTGTTTAAGCAGTCTTCATGCTTCTTCGTAACACTATTCTGTGAAACTCATTCATGAAAATATTGTCCTAGCAATGGTCTGATCAAGGTAACTTGAATAACATGGAACTCCACCCAAGAACAGAATTTATGAATCAGTCCCTGTTACTAATACAGAAGGCCCTCTTTACTGTTATATCAAATAGGTGGTGGTGAATGCTTTGCATAACTTTGGATACTTAGGTTAGCTCTATAGACTGCTACAGTGAAACCTGTGTAGAGTTATAGTGACACTTTTAAAATGGATAACCAAGGCTTTGAACCTGATCAAGGAAATTTTATTTATTTTTTATTTTCTCTTGGAAAATGATTGTAGATACTAAAAATCTGTAAGCATATATATCCGTTTCCCACCTAGAATAAGTTGTCCTATATACTTCTGCAATTTCAAGAAAAATATATATCTTTGCAAGAGCACTTATGTAATGTTTTTACATTTAATAAGAAAAACTCTTAGAATATATGGACATATAGAAAATGCTTAATCATTGTCAACTATGTAATCTTTGGAGAAGGCAATGGCAACCCACTCCAGTACTCTTGCCTGGAAAATTTCATGGATGAGGACCCTGATGGGCTGTAGTCCATGGGGTTGCTAAGAATCAGACACGACTGAGTGACTTCACTTTCACTTTTCACTTTCATGCTTTGGAGAAGGAAATGGCAACCCACTCCAGTGTTCTTGCCTGGAGAATCCCAAGGATGGGGGAGCCTGGTGGGCTGCCGTCTATGGGGTCGCACAGAGTCGAACACGACTGAAGCGACTTAGCAGCAGCATGTAATCTTTAGTATTACTTTGTGACAAATATTCTTTCTAGAGAGAAGACTATAACTATTTTAAACTGAGAAAATACTCAATACAAATCTACTGGCCCAACTTAATATATTTCACCAAAAAGAGAATTTTTGACCTTCCACACGAAGGGGTAGATGTCAGTTAATAAATATTTTTGGATCTCCATCAACATGACTATCTGTCCAGTAATCTGTAAAATCAAGACTATTTCTAACATTCTCTCAACTTCTCATGATAACATAAAAACATCACATCACTCCTCTACTATAATTATCATCACTATTGCCCACACACTGGTTTTATTATTTTTAATCTTTACTAACTTTTATTGTAGTATAGTTGGTTTACAATGTTGTGTTAGTTTCTGCTGTACAACAAAGTGAATCAGCTATATGTGTACATATGTTCCCTCTTTTTTTGGATTTCCTTTCCATTTAGGTCACCACAGAGCACTACAGTAGGTTCTCTTTAGCCATTATTCCATACATAGTATCAATAGTGTATAAATGTCAATCCTAACCTCCCAACTATTCCCACCCCCTTCTCCCCTTGATGTCATACATTTTTCTCTACATCTGTTCTCTACATCACTACACTTTTTAAAAAAAGAAAAAACGTGTACTCGTCTGTGAAGTGGCCCATAGGTTCCTAGGTATTGTCATGCTTATATGCTCATAAACTCAGTTTAGGTACCTTAAATATTGTAAAGATACTAAGAAATTAGCAAACTTCAGTAATGAAGATGATGTTGATAAAAAGGAAGAAAGGAAATGAGAGGGGAGGAAGAGAGGGAAAAAAAGAAGAAAAAGAAAAGAAGGAAGGCAGGAAAGAAGAAAGGAAGGCATGAAAGAAGCAAGAAAGGCAGAAAGAGAGAGAAAGGAAGGAAGAGAGGAAGAAGGAAAAAGAATATTGGGCTGGCCAAAAAGTTTGTTTGGTTTTTTTCCATTACATCATATGGCAAAACCCAAAGGGATACTAATACTACCTAATACCTAATACTACTTAATACCTAATACTACTAAACTATATAATGTGTTGCAGAGAAAAAAGATGGGGATTTCCCTTCAGAAATCTGGTGGCTTAAAGTGTCCTCTTATTATAACTAAAGAATACCTCAGCAGTGTCATTTGCTATATGTAAAAGAATAGTTGTAAAAGCTTTTTATTTCTATTTATTGGCTTTTTGAATAGTGAATATTAACATTAATTATTGAGATTACCTCTGACTATGGCTGTCTATCTCAAACTTTGCTGAGCTCAGTGCTGGTTTTAAATTGAACCATTGCTTCCTAGAGGTGCTTCCTGCCAATAGTATCTCTTTTATTGTTTGCCCCAAATACGAAATTGTGTTTCCCAAGTGGTACTAATGGTAAGGAAAATATCTGCCAATGTAGGAGACGTCAGGTGACAGGGGTTCAATCACCGGTTTGGGACGACCCTCTGCAGGAAGGCACGGCAACCTAGTCCAGTATTCTTGCTTGGAGAACTCCTTGGAAAGAGAAGCTTGGAGGGCTATCGTCCATAGGGTTGCAAAGAGTTCAGTTATTTAATGATTGAAATTTAGCATACACTCACTAACCATAACATGGTCAGCAAACTACTCAACAGAAATATATTTAAACTCATAAGTGTGATCTGGATTAAAAAACATTATACAGTTAAAAATCAAAGATGAAGTAGTATAAAATGGTTTGAAAGGGTAAAAAGGTACAAACTTCCAGTTATAAAATAAATAATTTATGGGGGTACAACTGGAATGTGAAGTCAAGTGGGCCTTAGAAAGCATCACTACAAACAAAGCTAGTGGAGGTGATGGAATTCCAATTGACCNGTTTGAAAGGGTAAAAAGGTACAAACTTCCAGTTATAAAATAAATAATTTATGGGGGTACAACTGGAATGTGAAGTCAAGTGGGCCTTAGAAAGCATCACTACAAACAAAGCTAGTGGAGGTGATGGAATTCCAATTGACCTGTTTCAAATCCTGAAAGATGATGCTGTGAAAGTGCTGCATTCAATATGCCAGCAAACTTGGAAAACTCAGCAGTGGCCACAAGACTGGAAAAGGTCAGTTTTCATTCCAATCCTAAAGAAAGGCAATGCAAAAGAATGCTCAAACTACTGCACAATTCCTCTCATCTCACACACTAGTAAAATAATGCTCAAAATTTTCCAAGCCAGGCTTCAGCAATATGTGAACCATGAACTTCCAGATGTTTAAGCTGAGTTTAGAAAAGGCAGAGGAACCAGAGGTCAAATTGCCAACATCCACTGGATCATGGAAAAAGCAAGAGAGTTCCAGAAAAACATCTATTTCTGCCTTATTGACTATGCCAAAGCCTTTGACTGTGTGGATCACAATAAACTGTGGAAAATTCTGAAAGAGATGGGAATATCAGACCACCTAACCTGCCTCTTGAGAAACCTAGATGCAAGTCAGGAAGCAACAGTTAGAACTGGACATGGAACAACAGACTGGCTCCAAATAGGAAAAGGAGGACGTCAAGGCTGTTTATTGTCACCCTGCTTATTTAAATTCTATGCAGAGTACATCATGAGAAACGGTGGGCTGGAAGACGCACGAGCTGGAATCAAGATTGCTGGGAGAAATATAAATAACCTCAGATATGCAGATGACACCACCCTTATGGCAAAAAGTGAAGAGGAACTAAAAAGCCTCTTGATGCAAGTAAAAGAGGAGAGTGAAAAAGTTGGCTTAAAGCTCAACATTCAGAAAACTAAGATCATTGCATCTGGTCCCATTACTTCATGGAAAATAGATGGGGAAACAGTGGAAACAGTGTCAGACTTTATTTTGGGGGGCTCCAAAATCACTGCAGATGTTGACTGCAGCCATGAAATTAAAAGACACTTACTCCTTGGAAGTAAAGTTATGACCAACCTAGATAGCATATTCAAAAGCAGAAACATTATGTTGCCAACAAAGGTCTGTCTAGTCAAGGTTATGGTTTTTCCAGTGTTCTTGCATGGATGTAGGAGTTGGACTGTGAAGAAAACTGAGTGCTGAAGAATTGCTGCTTTTGAACTGTGGTGTTGGAGAAGATCTTGAGAGTCCCTTGGACTGCAAGGAGATCCAACCAGTCCATTCTGAAGGAGATCACCCCTGGGTGTTCTTTGGAAGGAATGATGCTGAGGCTGAAACTCCTGTACTTTGGCCACCTCATGCATAGAGTTGACTCATTGGAAAAGACTCTGATGCTGGGAACGATTGTGGGCAGGAGGAAAAGGAAACAACCGAGGATGAGATGGCTGGATGGCATCACCAGCTCGATGGACGTTAGTTTGAGTGAACTCTGGGAGTTGGTGATGAACAGGGAGGCCTGGAGTGCTGCAATTTATGGGGTCTCCAATAGTCAGACACGATTGAGCTCTTGAACTGAACTGAACTATAGTTGTGACTATAGCTACTAACACCATATTTTTTATCTGAAAGTTGCCAAAACAGTAGATCTTAAAAGTTCTCATCACAAGAATAAAGATTTTTGTAACTATGTGTAGTGATAGATGTTAACTACACTAATGGTGATGATCATTTCATGAAGTATGCAAAGTTTGAACTGTAATACACACAAAATTAGTATGATATGTCAATTATCTGGATGGCATAATTGCTTAAGCATGCCCAACTCTTTGTGACCCCATGATTGTAGCCCACCAGGCTCCTCTGTTCATGGGACTTTCCAGGTAAGAATACTGGTGTGAGTTGCCATTTCTTCCTCCAGGGAATCTTCCTGACTCAGGGATCGAAACTGCATCTCCTGCATCTCTTGCATTGGCAAGCAGATTCTTTACCACTGAGCCACTTAGGAAGCCACATGTCAATTATATCTCAATTCAAAATTTAACTATTATATCATAAAATAATTTCTCTCCAAAGCCAAAACAGAACTAAAAAAGTAAGGATTTAAAGTTTTCAGACAGGTTTTATTGTTTCTTCAGCACGTATTATTTCTTTGCAGGGAAAATATTTGTGATGTGATTCAGGAAAGTACTATAAAAAAGGGCATTGGGATTTGGCAGAAATAAGTTTTTCAGGTTGTACTGTACTCAGAAGATTTGTTGTTGTTGTACAGCTAAGTTTTTAGAAACCCAGAGTATCCTTCCTTACTTCATAGGAACCTTCTTCTGCAAAGTAGGAGAAAATGTTTGGGTTTAAAATAATTCACATAGGAAAGAATAGGTTCGACTTTCAGTTTCCTGTTTTCTTGGATTTGTGCAATAGTAATTAGGAACATAGATAGACATAAGAAAGAATGAGAAAAGTGTATGTTAACAACACAGTTAGGTAGAGCTAGGAAGTCTAGGGTAAAAGTGCTAAAAATTCAAATCAGAAAAGCAAAGAACTTGTGAAAATTTGTACAGTTAGCATTATTCCCAGTGATTCCGGAAAGTGGGCTGGTATAGAAGGCAGAAACTTGAGCTGTGTTTTAAAATATGAAAAACAAGACAATGAAAGGAAGATGTTACCTGGCTAAGAACAGCATGAGGTCAGGAACTCTATCTTAGTTACTTTTAAATTGCCTTCAATTTGATGCAAGTATTTGTCCCTAAGTACATATTTATAATCTGTGTATCATTTATATCAGAACATGGGTTTCCTTTTTCATTTTCTTCCCTCTCACGCACTAGAGTGTTGAAGTGTTAGTCACTCAGTCATGTCTGACTCCGAGATCTTGTGGATTCTGGATCCCAGGCTCTTCTATCCATGGAATTCTCCAGGTAAGAATACTGGAGTAGGGTGCCATTCCCTTCTCTAAAGGGTCTTTCTGACCCAGTGATTGAACCTGGCTGGGTCTCCTGAATTGCAGGCAGATTCTTTAGCATCTGAGCCACCAGGAAAGCCCTTCTCACTCACTACATTATAATTTTTTTCCTCATATATAATATTTTAGTAATATTAATTATAATATTTTTCTCTCTTACTCATCACCTTCCTCTAACCATCATCATCTCCCCACCAAAACTATGCTCAATATCATGAAAATAGTATAATATGACTATATTGATTAATAATTTTATTTTGAAATTAATTTTTTAAATTTCCTTCCCATTTAGGTCACCACAGAGCACTGAGTAAAATTCCCTGATCTATACAGAAGGTTCTCATTAGTTACCTGTTTTATTTGGAGTCCAGAATCATTTAAGTTCCATTTACTAACTTTTTCAGAAGCCAGTCTCCTCTGGTTGTCCTGTCCTCTGCTATTCCTTCTCAATCTCCTTTGCAATTTCTTTTACTCCTACCTAACTATGAAATATTAAGATTACTCAGAGATTTTTCTAGGCCTACTTCTTATTTCATCTGGCCCACCATAGTCCTAGACAATTTTTGTCACTCCCAGGTTTCAATGACTGTCTTTATAGGAAAAGTCTGAAATTTGTATGGCTACATCAGACCTCTTTTACAAGCCATAAACTTGCACATCTATTTGCTTACTAATCATTTTAAAATGGTGAATCACAAATTCAATCTCAAACATAATTCATCATATCACCCACATTTTTTGCCACAAACTATTCCTTCTCCTATTTTCCTTATGTCAGTAAATAAAATGACACCCAACTGTATAATTCATATGAAAAGATAGCTGCAAAATCTTACTTGATGCCTATGGCAGACACTATCAACTCTCTACTCAGATCCCCTCAAATTGCTTTTATGACATTTTTTGTATGTCCTTTCCCAGGATCCCTGTGCTTTTGCATCAACAACCTATACTTTCAACTCTTCATTAGAGAACCTTCCTTGGGGGTACTAAAATCATTTGGCCTGATGTACAGAAATCCAGAGTTATCTACAAGTAACCCTGGGCTTGAAGCCAATGACTGATGATACAGAAATATATTTTGACTAGATTTGGTTGGTCTACTTCTATACTTCTCTAATTCCCCCAAGTGACTAAGTTGATTTAGTATACACATAAACATGTGTGCAATGCCCTCCCTGCTAGACGCTGAGTTCATGAGAGCAGGAGATGAGTGTTTTCTTTCATTTTTTCATCCCTGTAGGCTCAGCAATTGGCATAATGCCCAACACATACTAGGCACTTTTTAAATACTAGTTGAATGAATGAGTTAAGAATTCCTTTAACTACTGACTGTTTTCCTGAGAGATGCCACAGTTGGGTTGGCACAACCAAGATAGATAATCACATTCCTTAGTTGGCAGAATCAGGTGACTCTGCACAGGTGGGGACTTGTGTACATGTAAACAAATATCTGCATCCATAAGATATGCTGCATACTATTTTATGTACAAATAAATGGAAGAATTCTAGACAGATTGTTTATAAAATACCAAATGGTACTAAGTATTGTCTTATGTAATTTAAAAAAGATAATACTAAATTTGAAGCACTTAAAAGTATGTGATTACATATGGCACTTCTTCCCATGTGTCTTTACAATCTTTCTGGAACAAAAAACAACAACAAAACCTCGATTCAGATCACACTTTTTTTTTTTTTTTTTCTTATAGCTCCCTACAACATGTGTCATGGGATCCTTATGTGGTGAGGTGGTCTCCATGCTCAAATTCTCATTGGTGGATTAGGAACCATCTCTCATTCCTCCATCACCAGAACATTCCCCTCTTCCCAATCACTTACTCCCTGGCCCCATCTCAACCCTTCACAGCCACAACAGGCCTGGTCCCTCTGTATTCTGGGCTTCCCTGCTGGCTCAGATGGTAAAGAATCTGCCTGCAATGTGTGAGACTTGAGTTTAATCCCTGGATTTGAAAGAACTGGAGAAAGTCATGGCAACCCACTCCAGTATTTTTGCCTGGAGAATCCCCATGGACAGAGGAGCCTGGCAGACTACAGTCCATGGGGTCACAAAGAGTTGGAAATGACTGAGCGACTAAGCACTCTATTCTCTGGGCTTCCCTGCTTGCTCAGAGAGTAAAGAATCTGCCTAAAATGCAGGAGACCTGGGTTTGATCCCTGGGTCAGGAAGATCCCCTGGAGAAGGGAATAGCCACGCACTTCAGTATTCTTGCCTGGATAATTACATGGACAGAAGAGCCTGGCAGGCTACAAGTCCACGGAGTCGCAAGGAGTCAGACTCAACTGACACTTTCACTTTCTTCTATTTTCTAGTTGCTGCCTACACCCCTGGTCCAATTCCTTTATAGGCATTCAACATTTTCTAAAACTGCTCCTGTGCTTCAGCTGTTCAGTCATGTCTGACTCATTGCAAATCTATGGACTGTAGCCTACTAGGCTCTTCTGTCCATGGGATTTTCCAGGCAAGAATACTGGAGGAGGTTGCCATTTAATTCTCCAGGTGATCTTTCTGAGTCAGAAATTGAACCCATGTCTCTTGAGTCTTCTGCATTGGTAGGAGGATTCTTTACTACTTAGCATGACCTGGGAAGCCCTAAACCACTTATGCCATTTATTAATCAATTGATACATTTTATTTATTTCTGTTTTGGGGATAAGCTCAACAAATATTTATAAACAAACAGTTGTGAATGAAGGCAGTAAACCACCCACACAAGTTGGAGGGCATAAGTCAAGCGTCCTGGTCATTCTCACAGGTTCTAGGCCCTTGTCTGGCCTGTGATGTCTCAGGATGCCTGCCCTCCCCGACTGTACACTCCAGGCCCTCTTGATGACTGGCTGCCCATGTTCCAGCAGTAAATGGGTGGACAGGAAGTGAGAGAGCAAGACAGTATCGCTGGGTCNTGGCCTGTGATGTCTCAGGATGCCTGCCCTCCCAGACTGTACACTCCAGGCCCTCTTGATGACTGGCTGCCCATGTTCCAGCAGTAAATGGGTGGACAGGAAGTGAGAGAGCAAGACAGTATCGCTGGGTCCCTGGACAGCTCCTCACTGGGATCAGATGACGCTTCTTACCCACTCCTAGGCCCAAGGGTGGGAACTGCTTTCCCATTGCTAGTCAGTTATTTTATCTCTATTTAATTTTTCTCCCTCTCTTGTTGTTGTTGTTGTTTAATCTCTAAGTCACGCCTGACTCTTTGTGCATCCACAGACTGTAGCCCACCATGCTCCTCTGTCCATAGGATTTCCCAGGCAAGAATACTGGAGTGGGTGCCCATTCCCTTCTTCAGGGGATCTTCCTGACCCAAGGATCAAACCCACGTCTCCTGCTGGTAGGCAGATTTACCACTGAGCCACGTGGGAAGCCACTCCCTCCTGTTACACTGCCTCCTTCTAACCAGTTATGATGCCTTCTTCATAAACTAGCATCAGAAAGCCAAAAGCCAGATAAAAGAAGTCTTCTGTTTCTACTGTGTTTTGTCAAATATTTCATTCTCCTATACTCGGTGCCTCCTTTTTGTCCTGATTTTTATTTTTCTGATATTTCTTTATTATTGGAAGAAAGGAAAGAGGTATCACAGTTGGAAAAGATAGAGAGAGAAGAGAGCATAAAAGCAAAATAAGGATTTATTTCATGTCATTGTAAGGCTTCTGACCTTGTCATCTTTGGCACATACTTGTCCCCCATATGCAATTCATCTATAGACCTTGAGTTTTCTTTTTTATTAAAAAAATTTTATATAATTAAAAGTTACTTTTCACTTACAATTATTATAAAATACTAGTCATACACCTTTGTGTAACAATACACCCTCGAGTCTATCTTACACCCAGTAGTTTGTACTACCCACTGTCCCATTGCTTCAGTGCCCCTCCTCCCTCCCCATTGGTAACCACTAGTTTGTCCCCGTATGGAGATATATGAGACACAGATACACTGGAGTCTGCTTCTTTTTTTTTGCTATATTCACTAGTTTGTTGTATTTTTTTAGATTCCACTTATAAGTAGTATCTCACAGTATTTGACTTTGACTTATTTCATTTAGCATAATCCCCTCCCAATCTATACATGTTGTTGCAAGCAGCAAAACTTTGTTTTTTAATGGCTGAGTAGTATTCCATTGCATATATATAGACACATCTTTATCCACTCATCTTTTGATGTACACTTTTTTGCTTTCATATCTTGGCAATTGCAAATAATGCTGCTGTGAACATTGGGCTGTATGTATCTCTTCAAATTGATGGCTTCTTTGTTTTTTTCCCCCAGATATATACCCAGGAGTAGAATTGCAGGATTATATGGTAGTTCTATTTTTGTGTGTGTGAAACTTCCACACTGTTTTCCATAATGGCTGCAGCAATTTACATCCCCACCAACAGTGTTCAAGTGTTCCCCTTTCTCCATATCTTCACTGACATTTGTTATTTGTGTTCTTTTTGATCTCACTGTGGTTTTGATTTTCATTTCCCTGATGATTAACAATGTTGAGCACCTTTTGAATGCGCTTATTGGCCATCTGCATTTGCTCTTTGGAAAAAATACCAATTTACGTCTTCTGCCCATTTACTAGTCAAGTTGTCTGTTAGTTGAGCTGTTTGTTTGTTTTGATGTTGAGTTGCATGAGCTGTTATATATATATGCTGGATATTAACCCCTTATTGGTAATACATTTGCAAATATTCACTCCCATTCAGTATATTGTCTTCATTTCGTCAATGGTTTCTTTTGCTGTGCAAACGATTTTAAGCTTATTTCGGTCCTATTTGTTTATTTTTACTTTTACTTACTTTAGGAGACAGATTCACAAAAATATTGTTGAGATTTATGTCAAAGTGCCTTTGACTTATGTTTTCCTCTAAGAGTTTCAGAGTATCTAGTCTTATATTTAGGTCTTTAGTTCATTTTGAGTTTATTTTTGTATATGGTGTTAGAGAACGTCCTAATATTATTCTTCTACATGTAGCTGTCCAGTTTTACCAATGCCACTTGTTGAAGAGGCCTTGTTGATTTTACCTCTGAAATATCTTTCAAGTGCATCTGTGTTTTTCCATTTCAACCATCTTCACCATAATTCAGTTTTTCCACAATTACCATCTGCTAACTTGCACCCATTCTTGCATCCAGTGTATGCCCCACACAGTAGATAGAATGACCAAAAAGGATCTTTAAGGCACATGCTAAACCCTATTTTTTTGGTTGTTGTTGCTTGTTTAGTAACTAAGTTGCGTCTGACTCTTTTGCAACCCCATGGACTATATAACTTGCCAGGCTGCTCTGCCCCTGGGATTTCTCAGGCAAGAATACTGGAATGGGTTTTCATATTCTTCTTCAGGAGAATCTTCCCAACCCAAGATTAGAAACTTCTGCTCCTGCTTGGCAGGCTAATTCTTTATTACTGAGCCACTGAGGAAGCTTGCCAAAAGCTGTAGGAAATAATGATGACAATCATCATCACCATTTTTAAAATTTGTTGAGTACTTTTTATGCACCAGCCACTATTCTTTAAAATTTTTTGGTAAATTGAGCCCTTCATTATAAGGGCTTCTATCATCCATTTTTGCCATGCTCTAAGAGGCAAGTCACTCTTGTGACTTGCTCATACTATTTTCTGTATCTTTGTGGGAAACACGTGCATACAGACACACAGACACACACATGCACACACACACATCAATTTATCTTAGGCATTAGAATTATAGGTTTAATCATGATTTAATATGAACCATGATTTGGGACTTATAGTTTCTTGGTTTCTGAAAAAAAAAAATGATTTTCTAGGTTGAATTGTAAGGTCTTTTTGTTAAATTTTATGTTAGAACCTATAGCTTGGAAAACTCTCCACTGTGTCTCTCCAATGTTTGTTATCTTCATTTTTCTCATTTTTCTAAGTGTCCAGAACATTACACTCCACCTTCTATGATTAATCTTATGTTGACTTGTATTTTGGGGAGGAGTATATTTTTTTCTTTTTACATTTTTGACCCCCACACTCATTTTTAATTTAGCTAAACACACAACTTTCTACAACTTATACAGATTTCAAAAAATATAATATTAGGTTATAAAACTATGATTCATCAACTGTATTAGATATCTTTCTCAGTTTTATTTTTGTAGTCATAAAGTCTACACAGAATACTTTTCTACAATCCTTCTTTCAAATACATTTAACATCTTAGCAACTTCCTGAAAATATATTCATTGTTTTTAAGATTGTTTCTTTGATTCCACACCAAACTTATGTTTATCACATGATTGCTCACCCAATTATACAACAAAATAAAAAGCATCATCAAATAATTTAATAGGAATATAGGAAAATGTAGTCTGGTTCTTCAAATGATGCAGAAAATAATGTGACAACAGAAAAATCTGATAGCAAGATATTAGTTATACTAGAATCTGTATCCCCACACTTGAGAAAAAAAAGAGATATAAAGAGAATAGGAGTGAATAAACACAGTAAGATCACTAAGTTAAAAAAAATATCGTGGCAACATAATATAAAATATTTATGCCTAAATATTCACTGTGACAGATTCTAAGTTATGTGAGTGAAAGACTACACCTTATTCAAATTGGTATTGATTATAACCTAGGCTAACTCAGTGCTCATATTATTTTCCATATTGTTAAATAAATACTTAGATAATAAAAAGAAACCAAAGTTCACTATCTTCCCTAAAAAAGACAACAATAAGATGCCTTTGAATGTACATGTATGTATGTATACAAAATTTGTGCTAACTTTCTCTTTCTGAACTGCTTTTGTCTGAAGATTTCTTTCACTAAATCGTTTTCTAATATTTATCATTTCAACTCTATGGTCATAATTGAATTTTTCAAACCTCTATATACCTAGCTGAATCCTTCAAAGTCTCCTAAATAATTTTCTTACATTAATGGAGATTTTTAGTGATGCTGTTTCCTGTTTAATTGGAAGCATGTGTTTTGTGAAAATGGGCTCTGTCATCTTTACTTTTTCTCTTCTTTTGCGGAGCCAAGCAAACCCGTAAAAAGTCAAGTCAATTAGGTCTCCTTAAGGCAAGGCAAAATATGAGAAGGAAAGACAACCGAGGACTCTGAGCATATGGACTGGCCCAGGCCAACAGTCATAGGCCTTCAGGAAGCACAGCAAACGAACTGACATTATGTCCACAGGTAATCATTATCCTCTTTTTTTTTTTTAAGCCCGATCGATCCCTCCCCACTACAATGATGCTTCCGGGCATCTCTCACTGCTGGGGAGTAATTGACCATAGGGTATCATTAAAAATGGTAGGTAGAAAGAAACTGGGGGAGCTTGGGCAAGATGTGGGTGAGGGGGGAGGGTGANGGTTGAATTGTAAGGTCTTTTTGTTAAATTTTATGTTAGAACCTATAGCTTGGAAAACTCTCCACTGTGTCTCTCCAATGTTTGTTATCTTCATTTTTCTCATTTTTCTAAGTGTCCAGAACATTACACTCCACCTTCTATGATTAATCTTATGTTGACTTGTATTTTGGGGAGGAGTATATTTTTTTCTTTTTACATTTTTGACCCCCACACTCATTTTTAATTTAGCTAAACACACAACTTTCTACAACTTATACAGATTTCAAAAAATATAATATTAGGTTATAAAACTATGATTCATCAACTGTATTAGATATCTTTCTCAGTTTTATTTTTCTAGTCATAGAGTCTACACAGAATACTTTTCTACAATCCTTCTTTCAAATACATTTAACATCTTAGCAACTTCCTGAAAATATATTCATTGTTTTTAAGATTGTTTCTTTGATTCCACACCAAACTTATGTTTATCACATGATTGCTCACCCAATTATACAACAAAATAAAAAGCATCATCAAATAATTTAATAGGAATATAGGAAAATGTAGTCTGGTTCTTCAAATGATGCAGAAAATAATGTGACAACAGAAAAATCTGATAGCAAGATATTAGTTATACTAGAATCTGTATCCCCACACTTGAGAAAAAAAAGAGATATAAAGAGAATAGGAGTGAATAAACACAGTAAGATCACTAAGTTAAAAAAAATATCGTGGCAACATAATATAAAATATTTATGCCTAAATATTCACTGTGACAGATTATAAGTTATGTGAGTGAAAGACTACACCTTATTCAAATTGGTATTGATTATAACCTAGGCTAACTCAGTGCTCATATTATTTTCCATATTGTTAAATAAATACTTAGATAATAAAAAGAAACCAAAGTTCACTATCTTCCCTAAAAAAGAAAACAATAAGATGCCTTTGAATGTACATGTATGTATGTATACAAAATTTGTGCTAACTTTCTCTTTCTGAACTGCTTTTGTCTGAAGATTTCTTTCACTAAATCGTTTTCTAATATTTATCATTTCAACTCTATGGTCATAATTGAATTTTTCAAACCTCTATATACCTAGCTGAATCCTTCAAAGTCTCCTAAATAATTTTCTTACATTAATGGAGATTTTTAGTGATGCTGTTTCCTGTTTAATTGGAAGCATGTGTTTTGTGAAAATGGGCTCTGTCATCTTTACTTTTTCTCTTCTTTTGCGGAGCCAAGCAAACCCGTAAAAAGTCAAGTCAATTAGGTCTCCTTAAGGCAAGGCAAAATATGAGAAGGAAAGACAACCGAGGACTCTGAGCATATGGACTGGCCCAGGCCAACAGTCATAGGCCTTCAGGAAGCACAGCAAACGAACTGACATTATGTCCACAGGTAATCATTATCCTCTTTTTTTTTTTTAAGCCCGATCGATCCCTCCCCACTACAATGATGCTTCCGGGCATCTCTCACTGCTGGGGAGTAATTGACCATAGGGTATCATTAAAAATGGTAGGTAGAAAGAAACTGGGGGAGCTTGGGCAAGATGTGGGTGAGGGGGGAGGGTGACGAAACTCAGGGTCAGAGGCATCCACCAGCTCCAGCTTCTCGTTGTGTCTTTTCTCCCTCCTGAACTCCACTGACCTTTTACTCCCGAGCCAGCTGGAGCCCAGAGAGATTTAATTGAATGGATTCCTCATATGTGTTTGGAGTATGGGTGACGAAGAAAGGAGGAGGAGGGAAGGAAGGCTGGATACTGTGGTGAAAAGACAGAAGAGGGGGAGGGAATTTTCCATGACCTTCAGAGGCTAATTGTCTGGCTCTTCCCAGGCCCTTTACTGGAGCCTGACTTGCTCAGGGCTCCTGTTGTCTGCTGGAGCCAAAGCTCTCCAGCCGCTCCCTGAACCCCGGCTTCAGAAATGCAGCGCGGGCAGCCACTCCCGGGTGACCTCGGGTCCAATCAATAGCCGGCCGGCCAAAGTGGCTGCAGCTCCTCTCTACCCCTCTTGGACAGAGCTACATAACAGGCTCCTCTCATCCCAGTTTTCCCAGCCTCCCTCATTAATCTGAACCTGGGAAAAAAAGAGGGGTACAGGATTGACCAGAAACACTGATGTGTGTGTGTGTGTGTGTGTATTTCAGTCTTCTTCAGTGTTAGTTTAATGGAAGAAAATCGAAGCCAGCAAGAGAAATCAAACCTGTCCTCTGGCACTTTCTATCTTATTTCCATTGTTTGTTTCTGAAATTATAAATCCCAGGGAGTAACCAGATTAAGAGTTTATCCACGAACACTAGCCCTCCCTACACCTCCTGGCTCTCTAAACCCTGTCTTTAAAGGGTGTGTGTGTGTGTGTGTGTGTGTG
>SJYW01057250.1:481760-491996 GCA_006410735.1 Raphicerus campestris
TTGTATATACTTGTATTTATTGGATATATAAACATATACATATTAGCATTTCTTCTTTGGCATTCCAGACATACTTACAAAAGAATATTTAAAAAAAGAATGGTACACAGACAATGTGTAGGTGATTTATTTTGGAAATTAAATGACTTTCCATCTTAAAGTGTTTGTTAATTAGAAGGCATTTGCTTCATACATTTCAACCCCTTAAGATAAATCAGCTCAGTATGTGACCAAAAAAATCATAGAAATTTCCTCCAATTATATATTAGCCAGTCCAAATTTAAAATTATACTTAAGGCTTAAGATAAAACAGTTTATATGTAAAGATGCTTTCTGTCTATTTTTTCTTTTTTTAACTCTTGGTAAGTACATATGATGTACAGTAGTCTTAGAGCATGGCATGCATTTGTTTTGTCCCACATTTTGTACAGCAACCACTGAATAAAGAGGGGCCCAGAGAAAATTACAATCATATTGGCATTGATATAGCACTGCTAAGAAGAGGTGATATAACTCAGCCTTAGATTGCACCCTCAAGAAATCATGTTGAATTTCACAACAGGTAAGCATCTTGACAAATCCTTCTGAGTATGATGAAAGCAGGTTGCAAAAATAGCATAAGAGTACATCTTGGATAACATCTCAGATACATCAGTTTTGTTCTGGAAACTGTTACGGTATTACACTTAACTAGAGGTATAGCAAGGCACTTTTTCAGCCACACCATAGATCTTACTAAGTCAGTGCCAAAAATATTTTTATACTACCAAATTTATCAGTGGCTTAAAATTGCACATTTTTAATTCTGAAATTTATGAACCTTATATTGATAAATGTAATAACATTGGAAAAGTACTCTGACTCTTACAAGTGTTACACACTGGCTAAACTACAAAGACACCTTAGAGTGACATTATTTTCAAATTTTGATACTCCATCTTATATTGTCCTTCTAAGTTCTATTATTTAAATTGTGCTTATGTGGAGCAAAAGAGAAACTTGATTTTTCCACAAATACCATGGATACCAATATCCCCAAATTACAAACTTCTACTGATGCTGAAGCCTAAACTCCAATACTTTGGCCACCTGATGCAAAGAAGTGACTCAAGACCCTGATGCTGGGAAAGACTTAAGACAGGAGGAGAAGGGGACTACAGATGAGATGGCTGAATGGCATCATTGATTCAACGGACATAAGTTTGAGCAGGCTCCAGGAGTTGGTGATGAACAAGGAAGCCTGGAGTGCTGCAGTCCAAAGTGTCGCAAAGGGTTGGACACAACTGAGTGACTGAAATGAACTGAACTGAACTGACTGAAGCTCTGCACTCATTAGTTTATTTATTTAACTTTTTCTTTTAACATCTACTAAATGAACTTCTATGTTCCTGTGTATAGTTTGTTCACCATTTTATCCCTAGTGCTGAGTATAATGCCTGGCATATAGTAGGCATACAACAAAAGTATTGCAGGTATATTTGGTAGTGTTATGCAATGGCAGAACAAAAGCTGTACTTAGGAAAAGAGTCCTGAAAGCCCATGCTTCTTTTTTGAATTCTAACAGAAAATTGTCACTCAAGCCATGACACACTTACATGGATGATAAGCATATATGTTTGTCATAGACTGGATGAAAGCCACATTATCCTGTTATGTTATTATCCTGTTACTGTCCTAGAGCCACACAAGTAGACAAACATATATAATAGGGTTGAAAAGCAAAGCAAGATCCCAGATGAAAACCAGATTAAGAGATTTCTCTTTTATCTTATATAAACACAGGAAAGGCGCTTAAGGTGCCATGATCAAGAAGAATGTCAAACTAAACAAGCTGGTGCTGAGGACAGAGGCAGAATTGATTTCTGAGAAAAAAAATCCTCTTACAGATTAAAAATAGTTTTGGAGAACCATTAAATATGAAATACTAACCAGAAGCAAGTAGCAAATTATTCCCTACATCCTCCATCCTTGGATTAGGAAATATCAGTCCAAGAATAAAGATGGCTGAGTGTTTAAGAATTAATGTTTTTGAACTATGGTGCTGGACAAGACTTTCAAGAGTCTCTTGGACTACAAGGAGATCAAACCACTCAATCCTAAAGGAAATCAACCCTGAATATTGATTGGAAGGATTCATGCTGAAGCTTGAAGCTCCAATACTTTGGTTACTTGATGCGAAGAAATGACTCATTGCAAAAGACCCTGATGCTGGGAAAGATTGAAGGCNGTGTTTAAGAATTAATGTTTTTGAACTACGGTGCTGGACAAGACTTTCAAGAGTCTCTTGGACTACAAGGAGATCAAACCAGTCAATCCTAAAGGAAATCAACCCTGAATATTGATTGGAAGGACTCATGCTGAAGCTTGAAGCTCCAATACTTTGGTTACTTGATGCGAAGAAACGACTCATTGCAAAAGACCCTGATGCTGGGAAAGATTGAAGACAGGAGGAGAAGGGGATGACAGAGGATGAGCTGGCTGGACAGCATCATTGACTCAGTGGTCATGAGTTTGAGCAGACTTTGGGAGATGGTGAAGAAGAGGGAAGATTGGTGCCCTACAGTCCATGGGCTCACAAAGAGCTGCACTTAACTTAGCAACAGAACAAGTTGAATAATTCACTTGAGATGACCCCTTTTGTCTATCTAATGTTCAAACTGGCTTCCTGGGAGAACCAGAACATCACACATACCCAGGGTACTTCCCTGAAAACCCAGCAGTATTCTGTCACGAAGGAAATGCCCATCGAGTAGGTAACTTTAATGGTGTATGTTCGGATTTCTATTGGCTGTATTTAATCTTGGCACTACATCTGACCACTACTAGTAGAGTCCAGTTAGAAGAAAGAATATTTAAAACAATCCATGTAACTGAAAGACCATAAGACCCCCAAATTTTACAACATTCTGTAAAGATTATGAAATTAAAAAAATTACATTCAGACATGTGGACCGGAGAGGGAGATTCATAATTTTACATTCTGTTCATNCTATTGGCTGTATTTAATCTTGGCACTACATCTGACCACTACTAGTAGAGTCCAGTTAGAAGAAAGAATATTTAAAACAACCCATGTAACTGAAAGACCATAAGACCCCCAAATTTTACAACATTCTGTAAAGATTATGAAATTAAAAAAAATTACATTCAGACATGTGGACCAGAGAGGGAGAGTCATAATTTTACATTCTGTTCATTATTTTATTTTATTTATTTACTTTTAAATGTTTACATTTTTGGCTGCTCTGGGTCTCAGTTGCATCACACAAAATCTTTTATTTGTGGCATGCAAACTCTTAGTTATGTCATATGGGATCTAGTTTCATGACCAGGGATCGAACTCAGGCTTCCTGCACTGAGTGTGCAGAGTCAGCCACTGGATCACCAGGGAAGTTCCTGCTCAATATTTTAAAGTTTCACAGGGCTACAAAGACCAGTGATGATATCAACAGATTTAAAATTAAAAGGGAATGGTGAAATATAACTTAAATTTAAAAAATCATATTCTTAAATTTTCTCTAGGGTATACTGAATGGTAGGCAAACAAAATTAGTGATAGAAGACTGAATGAATGCATGTGAATATAAATGAACCTATCTAAGAAAGACAGTTTTGTGAAAACACAAATCACTCACTGCTGGTTGTTAAATATATGATTTCCCATGTATTATATTTTTCTGAGATATTTTATAATTTAAAATATTAATTTGATGATCCCTGTGCCTATGCTAATACTTTTTAATCAAGATAAAATATTTGCTAAGTAGAGATTTTTTAAAATGTTAGGCTAAAACTTCAAGAGATTTTCTAATTTATTAATTCCATAAATTGATTTCATGTATCACTAGAAAAATTAAATGCACAAGACATTCCAAATGACACTGTGAGTGTAAGTTGGAATGACAAAATTAATGTGTAGTTATTGGAAATAGTGTTACACTCTCTAGATAAATCTGACTCTGTTAATATGGCCTAAGAATGTAACTTCTAAAATAAATATTACATTCATTTATTCTTACTATTGTGGGTGATGAACAAGAAAAATACTTTTTCAAAAAGTATAATTATAAAAAATACATTCAAAAGTATTTGCAGGTGATGTCTGCTTCTAGCCATGTAGAGTGAGAGACTGGGTTTATTTTCTCATCTTCAAGAATTAAAAAATGAAACAAAATATATCCAGTGAAGACTTACAAACATTGGAAATAGGCAGCATATGATGGAGATCCCTGAGGCGAGGGAAACAAATAAGCTAAGTCTTCTGATTGTCCTAGATTCTTGCCTGAAGGCAATTTCTAGTCTACAAGGTAAAGAAGGGAATTTCAAACACAGCCTAGAGGACTCTCTGAGTTGGAGAGATGAATTGGAAATTGGGAACCCCAAGGTGGCTGTGGCACCCCAGGTGGCATAATGATAAACAATCTGCTTGCCAATGAGGGGGACATAAAGAGACAAGAATTTGATCCCTGGATAGAGAAGATCTCAAGATGAAAATGGCAGCCCACTTCAGTATCCTTTCCTGGAACATTCCATGGACAGAGGAGCCTGGAGGGCTATAGTCCATGGAGTTTCAAAGAGTTGGACATGACTGAGCAACTGAGAATGCACAGGCACACACAAACACACACACAAGGTGACTGTAATTTGTAAGCATAGTACTGAAGAATAGATGCCCGGGGTGAAACAGAGAAAGCTACAAAAATGTGCAAAGGGCCCACTTTAACCTTTGGCTTAGTACTTCTTGGGTATTTATAAGAATGGTTTATGAGTTTACCTGAGGTTGTGGGGGGTGGGGGGTGGAGAAAGATTGGAAAACAGTAGACTGAACAATGGTCAGAATTTTCATAAGGCTGAGGTTAATTTATTTTCCCACCAGCCAGAATAGAAAGAGCAGATAACACAAGAGACATCAGAAGAGACCCTAAAAACGCAATGCATAAATAGTACTGTTAAATTAGTCATAGATTAAAGACTGCTCTGTATTTGGAATAACAAATTATAAAGACAAGCCTCAAAAGAATGTAATAGATTTCTCTTTCTATAATCAAGTCAAACATTGTTTAAGGGAGTACAACAAAATTCTGCATCAAACAGTGTAAGATCCACATTGTTACTTAGTCATTCAGTTCAGTTCAGTCACTCAGTCGTGTCCGACTCTTTGCGACCCCATGAATCGCAGCACGCCAGACCTCCCTGTTCATTACCATCTCTTGGAGTTCACTCAGACTCATGTCCATCGAGTCTGTGATGCCATCCAGCCATCTCATCCTCTGTCGTCCCCTTCTCCTCCTGCCCCCAATCCCTCCCAGCATCAGAGTCTTTCCCAGTGAGTCAACTCTTCGCATGAGGTGGCCAAAGTCCTGGAGTTTCAGCTTTAGCATCATTCCTTCCAAAGAATTACAAACATGTAAAGGATCAGGAAAGTGTGAGCCATAACAGGAGAAAATCAGTTAATACAAACTGACTGAAAATCAGCAGAGGCAATGGAATTATCAGACAAAGTTACTAAACAACTATTTCAGTATGTTTATATTTTTTAAAAGTTAGAAGAAAATATAGTCATGATGATTAGAGTATTATAAAATGTAAAAAAGAAGTACTAGCAGTACTTCTACAGATTAAAAGTGCAATATCTGAAAAAAGTATGCTAATAAATTAGCAACAATTAGCATACTAATCACTGCAGAATAAAAGGTAAGTGAATTTAAGGCAGAAAAAAAAAAGCAAAAAAATCTATCCAAAAATGAAACACAGAAAGAAAAAAAAGTATATAAAGCAAAAGAATATAGTGAACTTTGTAATAGTACCAAGGAGTCTAACATATGAACAATAGAAATCTGGAAAGGAAAAGTAACAGAAAATATTTTTGAAGAAATAATGGCCAATTATAACTCCCTAATTTTATAGAGATTTTAAAATTATAGACCTGAAAAGCTCATTAAAACCAAAACTGGAAAAAAATATGGAAACAATACCGCGGCACATCAGAGATTGCTAAAAAACAGACATCCAAAGAAAAATCTAAAAGCAGTTAGAAAGAAAAACACATTACACAGATAAGGATTCCAGCAGACTTGTTGTCAGAAATTATGCAAATAAGATTAAAACAGAGCAGCATCTTTTAAGTACTGAAGAAAAAAAACAAAACTATCAATCCAAATTCTATACCAAGCAAAAGAATCTTTCAAAATGATGAAATAAACAAGTTTTTAGGAAATAGTCAAGGAGATAATTTAGTACCAATAGACATGCACAAAGAGAAATGTTAAAAGAGACCCCAAAATGATACCAGATGTAATAGCATCTATACAAGCTATTAAAAAAAAAAAACTTTGAATGGTAAATGTGTGACAAAATGTAGAAAACATTTTTTTCTTATTTTCAATTTCTTTAAAAGATAATCTACTAATTAAAGTGAAGTAAAAACAGTGTATGATGAGTGTAGTAAATTAAATAATAGGTCTCTAAATAGCAGAAGACAGAAGAACCTGGTGTGCTTCAGTCCATAGGATCTCAGAGTCAGACATGACTTAGTGACTGAACAACAACAAAAAGATGTCTACTTAATAATCCCTCAAATTTATGAATATCTTGCTTTATATGCAAAAGGAGCATTCAGATGTGAGCAAATAAAGGTCTTAAAATGGGAGATTATCCTGAACTATTCAGCTGGCATGATGTCATTGCAAGAATCTCTACAACAAAGAGTCAAAAGAAGGAGAGATGACAGAAATAGAGGATGGAGAAAAGGGCACAAACCAAAGAAACAAGGAAGCCTCTAGAATGTAAATAAAAAGGAATAAAGTTCTCCCTTAGAGTCTCTATGTAAAACACAGCCTTTGAGATCAATTCTAGACTTCCGACCTCCAAAATCATAAAATAATCCATTTGCTGCTTTAGAGTTGAGATAATTTTCTGCTGCAGCAATAGAAAACAGATACAGATTTTGGAATTAGGACAGTGAGTCCTGTGACAAAAATTGTATAATGTAGAAGTAACTTTGAAATTGGATAACGAGTAGAAGCTGCAGCAATGTTAAGGGGTCATAATAGAAAAAGTCTAGATTGTCTTGAACAAAGTGCTAGTTGAAATAAGAACCTTAACATCCCTTCTGGAGAGAATTCAGAAGAGGTCACGAACAGGCTGAGAAAGTCTATGATATTGTAGAGAATATCTATATCATCATGAACATAATTTTCATAGAAATATGGACATTAAAATCACTGCTAGTTGAATTTCAAGAGAAACTAAGGAACATGTTATTGGAAATTGGGGAAAGGGGCACCATCATCTCCTGATGGCAGGAAACTTAGCTGAATTTCATTCTGTGATTCTATGGAAAGTAAAACTGGTAGGCAACAAACCTGTATATTTTTCTGAGAATACTTCCAAGCAAAGTGTTGAATGTGTAAGCCAATTTCTTCTTGGAGCTTGGAGTCAAATGTGAGTGAGAGGTAAACTGAGGAAAGAAAGTGTTTAGCAAAATGAAACTAGAAAATCTTCAGCTTCTTCAGATTGCAAAAACAAAGTAAAAGCTAAAATTCTGCTTTATTGACTATGCCAAAGTCTTTGTGTGGATCACAATAAACTGTGGAGAATTCTGAAAGAGATGGGAATACCAGACCACCTAACCTGCTTCTTGAGAAATCTGTATGCAGGTTAGGAAGTAGCAGTTAGAACTGGACATGGAATAATAGACTAGTTCCAAATAGGAAAAGGAGTACATCAAGGCTGTATATTGTCACCCTGCTTATTTAACTTATATGCAGAGTACATCATGAGACATGCTGGACTGGAAGAAACACAAGCTGGAATCAAGATTGCCGGGAGAAATATCAATAACCTCAGATATGCAGATGACACCACCCTTATGGCAGAAAGTGAAGAGGAACTCAAAAGCCTCTTGATGAAAGTGAAAGTGGCAAGTGAAAAAGTTGGCTTAAAGCTCAACATTCAAAAAACTAAGATTATGCATCTCGTCCCGTCACTCCATAGGAAATAGATGGGTAAACAGTGTCATTGCATTTGCCTGCAATGAGGGAGACCCGGGTTTGATTCCTGGGTCGGGAAGATCCCCTGGAGAAGGAAATGGCAATCCACTCCAGCACTCTTGCCTGGAAAATCCCATGGATGGAGGAGATAGATATTAGTAAGCTAGAGAGAAAAATAATTACCACAAATAACTTGGCTTCCCTGGTGTCTCAGATGGTAAAGAGTCTGCCTGCAGTGTGGGAGACCCAGGTTCAGTCCTTGGTCAGGAAGATACCCTGGAAAAGGAAAATGGCAACCCACTCCACTATTCTTCTTGGAAAATCCCAGGGACAGAGGAGCCTGGTGGGCTACAGTGCAGGGGGTTGCAGAGAGTTAGACATGACTGAGTGACCAAGTGCAGAACACAACACACAATTAATATCAGAATTTTAAAAGAGAACATCACTACAGATTCCACCACATTAAAATAATAAGGTAATATTTTGAAAAACTGCATGCCAATTTAATAATCGACATAAAATAAATAAATACTTCAAAAGAAGTACTAAAACTTACTCTTAAAAATACATAATCCAAATGATGCCTACATTTTAAAGTAGACCTCCCAGGTGGCTCAGTGGTAAGGAATCCACTTTTCAGTGCAGGAGCTATGAGTTCAATCTCTGGGTTGGGAAAATCCCCTGGAGTAGGAAATGGCAAGCCACTCCAGAATTCTTGCTTGAAAAATTCTGTAGACAAAGGAGCCTGGAGGGCTACAGTCCATGGGGTTACAAGGGTCGGACACAACTCAACACACATGCATATTTTAAAGTATTAATAATGGGGTATACAGTTAAAAGTTTTCCTACAAAGAAACTCTAAGACCATAGAACTTCACTGGTGAAGTCTAGCAAACATTTTAAAAAGTAATACAATTCCACGATCTTTTCTGGGAAATAAAATAAGAGGATGCACATCCCAGCTCATTTTATAAATGATTGTTAATCTGACACCAACATCAGAAAATATATTATTCAAAATTGCAAACAAATATCTTTAAACATAAATTCTAAAATATTCAAATCAAATTTAGCCAATTCAATTTAACATATATAAAATGGATCATAGACTTCCCTGGTGGTTCAAAGGCTAAAGAATCTGTCTGCAATGCGGGAGACCCTGGTTCAGGGTCTGAGTCAGAAGATCCCATAGAGAAGGGAATGGCTTCCCACTCCAGTGGTCTTGCCTGGTCACAAAGAGTTGGACATGACTGAGTGACTAACAGTCAGAAGAGTAGGCAAGAAAACACAGAAGAACTACACAAAAAAGACCCCACTAACCTGGGTAACCACAATAGTGTGATCACTTATCCACAGCCAGACATCTGTAATGCAGTCAAGTGGGCCTCAAAGCTACTGGAGGTGATGGAATTCCAGCTAAGCTATTTCAAATCCTAACAGATGATGCTGTCATATTGCTACACTCAATATACCAGCAAATTTGGAAGACTCAGCAGTGGCCACAGGACTGGAAAAGGTCAGTTTTCATTATTCCAAAGAAAGACAGTGACAAAGTATGTTCAAATTACCACATAATTGGACTTATTTCACATGTTAGCAAAGTAATGCTCATAATTCTCCAAGTGAGTCTTCAACAGTATGTGAACTGAGAACTTCCAGATGTTCAAGCTGGATTTAGAAAAGGCAGAGGGACCAGAGGTCAAATTGCCAACATCCGTTGGATCATAGAAAAAGCAAGGGAATTTCTATATCATCTACTTCTGCTTTATTGACTGTGCTAAAGCCTTTGTGTGGATCACAACAAACTGGAAAATTCTTAAAAAGATGGGAATACCAGACCACCTTACCTATCTCCTGAGAAACCTGTATGCAGGTCAAGAAGCAAGTTAGAACCAGACATGGAACAACCAACTGATTCAAAATTGGGAAAGGCTGTCAAAGCTGTATACTGTCACCCTTCTTATTTAACTTGTATACAGAGTACATCATGGGAAATGTCTGGCTGGATGAAGCACAGGCTGGAATCAAGATTGCCGAAGTAATATCAATAACCTCAGATATGCAGGTGATACCACACTTTGGCAGAAAGTGAAGAGGAACTAAAGAGCCTCTTGAAGGTGAAAAAGAAGAGTGAAGAAGCTGGTTAAAACTCAACATTCATAAAAAGAAAACCGTCTCATCTGTTCCCATCACTTCATGGCAAATAGATGGAGAAACAGTGGAAACTGGCTGACTGTATTTTCTC
>SJYW01057250.1:495580-517080 GCA_006410735.1 Raphicerus campestris
AGTCAAGTGGGCCTCAAAGCTACTGGAGGTGATGGAATTCCAGCTAAGCTATTTCAAATCCTAACAGATGATGCTGTCATATTGCTACACTCAATATACCAGCAAATTTGGAAGACTCAGCAGTGGCCACAGGACTGGAAAAGGTCAGTTTTCATTATTCCAAAGAAAGACAGTGACAAAGTATGTTCAAATTACCACATAATTGGACTTATTTCACATGTTAGCAAAGTAATGCTCATAATTCTCCAAGTGAGTCTTCAACAGTATGTGAACTGAGAACTTCCAGATGTTCAAGCTGGATTTAGAAAAGGCAGAGGGACCAGAGGCCAAATTGCCAACATCCGTTGGATCATAGAAAAAGCAAGGGAATTTCTATATCATCTACTTCTGCTTTATTGACTGTGCTAAAGCTTTTATGTGGATCACAACAAACTGGAAAATTCTTAAAAAGATGGGAATACCAGACCATCTTACCTATCTCCTGAGAAACCTGTATGCAGGTCAAGAAGCAAGTTAGAACCAGACATGGAACAACCAACTGATTCAAAATTGGGAAAGGCTGTCAAAGCTGTATACTGTCACCCTTCTTATTTAACTTGTATACAGAGTACATCATGGAAAATGTCTGGCTGGATGAAGCACAGGCTGGAATCAAGATTGCCGAAGTAATATCAATAACCTCAGATATGCAGGTGATACCACACTTTGGCAGAAAGTGAAGAGGAACTAAAGAGCCTCTTGAAGGTGAAAAAGAAGAGTGAAGAAGCTGGTTAAAACTCAACATTCATAAAAAGAAAACCGTCTCATCTGTTCCCATCACTTCATGGCAAATAGATGGAGAAACAGTGGAAACTGGCTGACTGTATTTTCTCGGGTTGCAAAATCTCTGTGGATGGGGACTGCAGCCATGAAATTCAAATACGCTTGCTCCTTGGAAGAAAAACTATGACAAACCTAGGCAGCATGTTACAAAGCAGAGACATTACCAACAAAAGTCCATACAGTCAAAATTATGGTTTTCCAGTAGTCATGTATGGATGTGAAAGTTGGACCATAATGAAGGCTGAGTGCCAAAGAACTGATGCCTTCAAACTGTGGTGATGGAGAGGACTTTTGAGCATCACTTGAACAGTAAGGAGATCAAACCGGCTGATACTAAAGGAAATCAGCCGTGAATGTTCATCAGAAGGACTGATGCTGAAGCTGAACCTGAAATACTTTGACCACCTGATATGAAGGCCAATTCATTGGAAAAGACTCTGATGCTGGGAAAGATTGAGGCCAAGAGGAAAAGGGGGCAACAGAGGATGAGATGGTTGGATGGCATCATTGATGCAATGGATGTGTTTGAGCAAGCTCCAGGAGATGGTGAAAGACAGGGAAAACTGGTGTGCTATAGTCCATGGGCTAACAAAGAGTCAGATATGACAGAGCAACTGAACAAAAATGGATTGTACATCATAACCAAGTTGAATTATCCTGGAAAAGCAAAGATAGTTTAACATTCAAAAGTCAATCATTGCAGTTCCTTCTATTAAAAACGTAAAACGTGAAAAACTATAACCATTCAGTAAAGGCCTTTATCAAAATTCAACATCCAATTATGTTTTTTTTATTTTAGCAAACTTTGCATACATACTTACAACTTGCACCTCTCTTAGAGGTGACTAAAACCATTAACTAAGCAATAATATTCATTGCCCCCATTTGTAGAGAAACGTGTGGTAGAGATCCTCATCTGATCAGTAAAGGAAGAGAAAAATAAAAGGATGTATATTGAAAATAAGTAAGTACCATACCTTAATTGAGAGATAACATGAGGATCAACCCCAAAATCCTAAAATATCTTCAGAAAAAAAGCTGTGGGAAGTAGTTGAATTTAACAATATCACAGTAAAAGAGGTCAATATGCAAACTATATACAATAAACGACTGAAATTGAAATGAAAATATACATGTAAAATAGTATCAAAATATGAAATTCTTAGGGATAAATCTTAATAATGCATATGCATGACCAAGATTACAATTCACTGCTAATAGATATTAAATAAAATTAAATAAATAAGGAGAAATTTCCTATTCATGAATTGGAAGATATAATAATCTTGAGATCAGTTATCTCCAAGATTATCTATAAATTCAATGAAAACCTAATTAATTCCCAGAAAGCTTTTCCAAAAACTTTGGCAAGCTAATTCTATAATTTATATGGAAATATAGAGAACCTAGATTAGTTATGTTACTTATTTATGGCATCATGGATCGTTCTAAAAAAAAAATTATGCTAATTGACGAGAACACTCATAAAGATGACATATGAATCCATTTTTATAAAATTCCAGAAAAGGAACAATTGCAGCTATGGAAAGCATATTATTGGTTGGGAAAGATGAGGGTTGGCAGGTTAGGACTGACAAAGTAGCATGAGTGAACCTCTGGAGAGATATGCTATGCTATGCTTAGTCACTCAGTCATGTCTGACTTTTTGCAATGCCATGGACTGTAGTCTGCCAGGCTCCTCTGTCCACAGGGATTCTCCAGGCAAGAATACTGGACTGGGTTGCCATGCCCTCCTCCAGGGGATCTTCCCAGCCCAGGGAAGATTCTTGACCCTCATGCACTGTAGGCAGATTCTTGACCCTCTAAGCCACCAGGGAAGCCCTCTGAAGAGATAGTACTGCTCTATAACATAGGTTTGTTGCTTAAACAAAAAGGAATTTTTCAGTTAGTTAACTTAAACATGTAAAGTAAGTACATTTATATTACATTAGTATAACTCAATAAAGCAGATTAAAAATAATTTGATTAAAAATTTGAGGAAACCAACACAACATTGTAAAGCAATTATCATCCAATTAAAGATAAAATTTTTTAAAAATTTGAGGACATCAATTTGATGTATTAAGAATATGGCATGGAAGGGATTTGAAAAGACAAGTTTACCTCAATGTTTCCTTAAAATGTATGACCCTGGTTAGATGAATAAGTGAAAGAATGGATAAGTGAATGTTACAAGGAATGGACAATTTCTTCAAAAGTAGAAGGCAAAAAATACTGTAGTTTTGTTGTAGTCACACTTTGGAGTTACATAAAAAGACATATTTTAGGAATGTGTGTGTGTGATTGTGTATATGAGAGAACTAGAAATGCAATTTTATTGACCAGATTAACAGATTCAAGCAAATTGATTATTTTTGCTTAGATGAAGTTGAGACAGGGAATTTTGTTTCATCGTGACCAAAATTTCTAATACTAAAATAGTGCAGAATAGCAAATTTTCATGTGGGGAAAAACAGTTTCTTAAAGTATCAACTTCACCGCATTTATATTAAAATGGCACTGATGTTAATAAAATATCTCTCAGAAATCTAATGTTTTTCAAATATTAACCCTGAGGAAAAAGCCTCCATATGACAAGCAAGGCCAAAAATAGCTAAATGCAATAAAATTTTAAAAAAAAATCTTTAATAGGAAGACCATTTAGATGTGACTCTTTCCAAGAAGTGAAAGTGTTACTCACTCATTCGTATCTAACTCGTTGGACTCAGTCCATTTGCAGCACAACGGACTGTAGCCCACCAGGCTCCTCTGTCCATGGACTTCTCCAGGCAAGGTTCAGTTCAGTTCAGTCCAGTCGCTCAGTCATGTCTGACTCTTTGTGATCCCATGAATAGCAGCACGCCAGGCCTCCCTGTCAATCACCAACTCCTGGAGTTCATTCAGACTAACGTCCATCGAGTCAGTGATGCCACCCAGCTATCTCATCCTCTGTCGCCCCCTTCTCCTCCTGCCCCCAATCCCTCCCAGCATCAGAGTCTTTTCTAATGAGTCAACTCTTCTCATTGAGGTGGCCAAAGTACTGGAGTTTCATCTTTAGCATCATTGCTTCCAAAGAACACCCAGGGCTGATCTCTTTCAGAATGGACTGGGTGGATCTCCTTGCAGTCCAAGAGACTGGCAAGAGTCTTCTCCAACATCACAGGTCAAAACCATCAATTCTTCAGCGCTCAGCCTTCTTCACAGTCCAACTCTCACATCCACACATGACCACAGGAAAAAGCATAGCCTTGGCTAGATGGACCTTTGTTGGCAAAGTAATGTCTCTGCTTTTGAATATACTATCTAGGTTGGTCATAACTTTTCTTCCAAGGAGTAAGGGTCTTTTAATTTCATGGCTGCAGTCACCATCTGCAGTGATTATGGAGCCCCCCAAAATAAAGTCTAACACTGTTTCCACTGTTTCCCCATCTATTTCCTATGAAGTGATGGGACCAGATGCTATGATCTTCGTTTTCTGAATGTTGAGCTTTAGGCCAACTTTCTTACTCTCCACTTTCACTTTCATCAAGAGGTTTTTTCTCCTCGTCACTTTCTGCCATTAGGGTGGTATCATCAGCATATCTGAGGTTACTGATATTTCTCCCAGCAATCTTGATTCCAGCTTGTGTTTCTTCCAGTCCAGCATTTCTCATGATGTACTCTGCATATAAGTTAAATAAGCAGGGTGACAATATACAGCCTTGACATACTTGTTTTCCTATTTGGAACCAGGCTGTTGTTCCATGCCCAGTTCTAACTGTTGCTTCCTGACCTGCACATAGGTTTCTCAAGAGGGAGGTCAGGTGGTCTGGTATTTCCATCTCTTTCAGAATTGTCCACAGTTTATTGTGATCCACACAGTCAAAGACTTCGGCATAGTCAATAAAGCAGAAATAGATGTTTTTTTTCTGGAACTCTCTTGCTTTTTCCATGATCCAGTGGATGTTGGCAATTTGATCTCTGGTTCCTCTGCCTTTTCTAAAACCAGCTTGAACATAAGGGAGTTCACGGTTCACGTATTGCTAAATCCTGGCTTGGAGAATGTTGAGCATTACTTTACTAGCCTGTGAGATGAGTGCAATTGTGCAGCAGTTGGAACATTCTTTGGCATTGCCTTTCTTTGGAACTGGAATGAAAACTGACCTTTTCCAGTCCTATGGTCACTGCTGAGTTTTCCAAATTTGCTGGCATATTGAGTGCATCACTTTCACATCACCATCTTTCAAGATTTGAAACAGCTCAACTGGAATTCCATCACCTCCACTAGCTTTGTTCGTAGTGATGCTTTCCAAAGCCCACTTGACTTCACATTCCAGGATGTCTGGCTTTAGATGAGTGATCACACCATCATGATTATCTGGGTCGTGAAGATATTTTTGGACAGTTCTTCTGTGTATTCTTGCCACCTCTTCTTAATATCTTCTGCTTCTGTTAGGTGCATGCCATTTCTGTCCTTTTTCGAGCCCATCTTTGCATGAAATGTTCCCTTGGTGTCTCTAATTTTCTTGGAGAGATCTCTAATCTTTCCCATGATGTTCTTTTCCTCTATTTCTTTGCATTTATCATGGAAGAAGGCTTTCTTATCTCTTGCTATTCTTCGGAACTCTGCATTCAGATGCATTTATCTTTCCTTTTCTCCTTTGCTTTTTGCCTCTTTTCTTTTCACAGCTATTTGTAAGCCCTCCCCCAGACAGCCACTTGGCTTTTTTGCATTTCTTTTCCATGGGAATGGTCTTGATACCTGTCTCCTATACAATGTCACGAACCTCATTCCATAATTCATCAGGCACTCTATCTATCAGATCTAGTCCCTTAAATCTATTTCTCACTTCCACTATATAATCATAATGGATTTGACTTAGGTCATACCTGAATGGTCTAGCAGCTTTCCCTACTTTCTTCAATTTGAGCCTAAATTTCATAATAAGGAGTTCATTATCTGAGCCACAGTCAGCTCCTGGTCTTGTTTTTTTTGACTGTATAGAGCTTCTCCATCTTTGGCTGCAAAGAATATAATCAATCTGATTTCAATGTTGACCATCTGGTGATGTCTATGTGCAGAGTCTTTTCTTCTGTTGTTGGAAGAGGGTGTTTGCTATAACCAGTGCATTTTCTTGGCAAAACTCTATTAGTCTTTGCCCTGCTTCATTCTGCATTCCAAGGCCAGATTTGCATGTTACTCCAGGTTTTTCTTGGCTTCCTACTTTTGCATTCTAGTCCCCTATAATGAAAAAGACATCTTTTGGGAGTGTTTGTTCTGAAAGGCCTTGTAGGTCTTCATAGAACGGTTCAACTTCAGCTTCTTCAGCAATACTAGGTGGGGCATAGACTTGGATTACAATGATACTGAATGGTTTGCCTGGGAAACGNATGGAAGGGATTTGAAAAGACAAGTTTACCTCAATGTTTCCTTAAAATGTATGACCCTGGTTAGATGAATAAGTGAAAGAATGGATAAGTGAATGTTACAAGGAATGGACAATTTCTTCAAAAGTAGAAGGCAAAAAATACTGTAGTTTTGTTGTAGTCACACTTTGGAGTTACATAAAAAGACATATTTTAGGAATGTGTGTGTGTGATTGTGTATATGAGAGAACTAGAAATGCAATTTTATTGACCAGATTAACAGATTCAAGCAAATTGATTATTTTTGCTTAGATGAAGTTGAGACAGGGAATTTTGTTTCATCGTGACCAAAATTTCTAATACTAAAATAGTACAGAATAGCAAATTTTCATGTGGGGAAAAACAGTTTCTTAAAGTATCAACTTCACCGCATTTATATTAAAATGGCACTGATGTTAATAAAATATCTCTCAGAAATCTAATGTTTTTCAAATATTAACCCTGAGGAAAAAGCCTCCATATGACAAGCAAGGCCAAAAATAGCTAAATGCAATAAAATTTTAAAAAAAAATCTTTAATAGGAAGACCATTTAGATGTGACTCTTTCCAAGAAGTGAAAGTGTTACTCACTCATTCGTATCTAACTCGTTGGACTCAGTCCATTTGCAGCACAACGGACTGTAGCCCACCAGGCTCCTCTGTCCATGGACTTCTCCAGGCAAGGTTCAGTTCAGTTCAGTCCAGTCGCTCAGTCATGTCTGACTCTTTGTGATCCCATGAATAGCAGCACGCCAGGCCTCCCTGTCAATCACCAACTCCTGGAGTTCATTCAGACTAACGTCCATCGAGTCAGTGATGCCATCCAGCTATCTCATCCTCTGTCGCCCCCTTCTCCTCCTGCCCCCAATCCCTCCCAGCATCAGAGTCTTTTCTAATGAGTCAACTCTTCTCATTGAGGTGGCCAAAGTACTGGAGTTTCATCTTTAGCATCATTGCTTCCAAAGAACACCCAGGGCTGATCTCTTTCAGAATGGACTGGGTGGATCTCCTTGCAGTCCAAGAGACTGGCAAGAGTCTTCTCCAACATCACAGGTCAAAACCATCAATTCTTCAGCGCTCAGCCTTCTTCACAGTCCAACTCTCACATCCACACATGACCACAGGAAAAAGCATAGCCTTGGCTAGATGGACCTTTGTTGGCAAAGTAATGTCTCTGCTTTTGAATATACTATCTAGGTTGGTCATAACTTTTCTTCCAAGGAGTAAGGGTCTTTTAATTTCATGGCTGCAGTCACCATCTGCAGTGATTATGGAGCCCCCCAAAATAAAGTCTAACACTGTTTCCACTGTTTCCCCATCTATTTCCTATGAAGTGATGGGACCAGATGCTATGATCTTCGTTTTCTGAATGTTGAGCTTTAGGCCAACTTTCTTACTCTCCACTTTCACTTTCATCAAGAGGTTTTTTCTCCTCGTCACTTTCTGCCATTAGGGTGGTATCATCAGCATATCTGAGGTTACTGATATTTCTCCCAGCAATCTTGATTCCAGCTTGTGTTTCTTCCAGTCCAGCATTTCTCATGATGTACTCTGCATATAAGTTAAATAAGCAGGGTGACAATATACAGCCTTGACATACTTGTTTTCCTATTTGGAACCAGGCTGTTGTTCCATGCCCAGTTCTAACTGTTGCTTCCTGACCTGCACATAGGTTTCTCAAGAGGGAGGTCAGGTGGTCTGGTATTTCCATCTCTTTCAGAATTGTCCACAGTTTATTGTGATCCACACAGTCAAAGACTTCGGCATAGTCAATAAAGCAGAAATAGATGTTTTTTTTCTGGAACTCTCTTGCTTTTTCCATGATCCAGTGGATGTTGGCAATTTGATCTCTGGTTCCTCTGCCTTTTCTAAAACCAGCTTGAACATAAGGGAGTTCACGGTTCACGTATTGCTAAATCCTGGCTTGGAGAATGTTGAGCATTACTTTACTAGCCTGTGAGATGAGTGCAATTGTGCAGCAGTTGGAACATTCTTTGGCATTGCCTTTCTTTGGAACTGGAATGAAAACTGACCTTTTCCAGTCCTATGGTCACTGCTGAGTTTTCCAAATTTGCTGGCATATTGAGTGCATCACTTTCACATCACCATCTTTCAAGATTTGAAACAGCTCAACTGGAATTCCATCACCTCCACTAGCTTTGTTCGTAGTGATGCTTTCCAAAGCCCACTTGACTTCACATTCCAGGATGTCTGGCTTTAGATGAGTGATCACACCATCATGATTATCTGGGTCGTGAAGATATTTTTGGACAGTTCTTCTGTGTATTCTTGCCACCTCTTCTTAATATCTTCTGCTTCTGTTAGGTGCATGCCATTTCTGTCCTTTTTCGAGCCCATCTTTGCATGAAATGTTCCCTTGGTGTCTCTAATTTTCTTGGAGAGATCTCTAATCTTTCCCATGATGTTCTTTTCCTCTATTTCTTTGCATTTATCATGGAAGAAGGCTTTCTTATCTCTTGCTATTCTTCGGAACTCTGCATTCAGATGCATTTATCTTTCCTTTTCTCCTTTGCTTTTTGCCTCTTTTCTTTTCACAGCTATTTGTAAGCCCTCCCCCAGACAGCCACTTGGCTTTTTTGCATTTCTTTTCCATGGGAATGGTCTTGATACCTGTCTCCTATACAATGTCACGAACCTCATTCCATAATTCATCAGGCACTCTATCTATCAGATCTAGTCCCTTAAATCTATTTCTCACTTCCACTATATAATCATAATGGATTTGACTTAGGTCATACCTGAATGGTCTAGCAGCTTTCCCTACTTTCTTCAATTTGAGCCTAAATTTCATAATAAGGAGTTCATTATCTGAGCCACAGTCAGCTCCTGGTCTTGTTTTTTTTGACTGTATAGAGCTTCTCCATCTTTGGCTGCAAAGAATATAATCAATCTGATTTCAATGTTGACCATCTGGTGATGTCTATGTGCAGAGTCTTTTCTTCTGTTGTTGGAAGAGGGTGTTTGCTATAACCAGTGCATTTTCTTGGCAAAACTCTATTAGTCTTTGCCCTGCTTCATTCTGCATTCCAAGGCCAGATTTGCATGTTACTCCAGGTTTTTCTTGGCTTCCTACTTTTGCATTCTAGTCCCCTATAATGAAAAAGACATCTTTTGGGAGTGTTTGTTCTGAAAGGCCTTGTAGGTCTTCATAGAACGGTTCAACTTCAGCTTCTTCAGCAATACTAGGTGGGGCATAGACTTGGATTACAATGATACTGAATGGTTTGCCTGGGAAACGAACAGAGATCATTCTGTTGTTTTTGAGATTGTATCCAAGTACTGCATTTCAGACTTTTTTGTTGACCATGATGGCTACTCCATTTTTTCTGAGGGATTCCTGCCCACAGTAGTAGATATAATGGTCATCTGAGTTAAATTCACCCATTCCAGTCTATTTTAGTTCGCTGATTCCTAGAATGTCGACGTTCACCCTTGCCATCTGTTTGACCACTTCCTATTAGCCTTGATTCATGGACCTGACATTCCAGATTCCTATGCAGTATTGCTCTTTACAGCATTGGACCTTGCTTCTATCACCAGTCACATCCACAGCTGGGTATTGCTTTTGCTTTGGCTTCATCCCTTCATTCTTTCTAGCATTATTTCTCCACTGATCTCCAGTAGCATATTGGGCACCTACTGACCTGGGGAGTTCCTCTTTCAGTATCCTATCATTTTGCCTTTTCATACTGTTCATGAGGTTCTCAAGGCAAGAATACTGAAGAGGTTTGCCATTCCCTTCTCCAGTGGACCACGTACTGTCAGACTTCTCCATCATGACCCGTCTGTCTTGGGTTGCCCCGTGGGCATGGCTTGGTTTCACTGGGTTAGACAAGGCTGTGGTCCTAGTGTGATTAGATTGACTAGTTTTCTGTGAGTATGGTTTCAGTGTGTCTGCCCTCTGATGCCCTCTTGCAACACCTACCATCTTACCTGGGTTTCTCTTACCTTGGGCATGCGGTATCTCTTCACATCTGCTCCAGCAAAGCGCAGTTGCTGCTCCTTACCTTGGATGAGGGTTATCTCCTTACCACCGCCCTTCCTGACCTTCAGAATGGGATAGCTCCTCTAGGCCCTCCTCCACCCTCACAGCCACTGCTCCTCGGGTTGCTCCACCCGGCCACCACCCCTGGTCTCGGGCACCGCTCCTGGCCTCCAGCATGGTATAGCTCCTCAGGGCCACTGCCCCTGGCCTTGGGCAAGAGGTGGCTTCTCCCAGCTACCCCAACCTCAGACGCGGGGTGTCTCCTCCCAGCTGCCGCCCTTGGCCTTGGACTTGGGTAGCTCCTCTTGGTCGTTCCTGTGCCATCGCAGCCTGGCCCTTTCAGCCACTGCCCCTGACCTCGGACATGGGGTAACTCCTCTTGGCCACACTTAGTGCGCTGGGTCTGGGGTGGATAATCATTCCCTTCTCCAGGGGATCTTCCCAACCCAGGGATTAAACCTGTATATCTCTTGCATCTCCTGCATTGCAGGCAGGTTTTTTACCTGCTTAAGCATTGGAGAAGCCCATGGATTTTTCCCCAAACCTCAGATTATCTCCCTCCACTCCTTTCACAGACTATAAAATGAAAATTTAGAAATACATATTCCCTTACTTACCTCACAGTGTGACAGAGTCTTACTGTTTAGTGAGCCCAAACTGGTTTTTTACCAACTTTTTTTCTAACAAAGTTGTACTGCCTCTTATGTTCATCAAAACAAGATTCAACTGGGAATAGGTAATGCTAAGATTACAAAAAATATCTCTAAGCATCTCCTGGGAAATCACAGACTTACTCCTCAGATTTAGAGCAGTCCCTGGGGGCATATATGTAGCTTTCTGTCAAATGCAACAAGTCTTTCACCAGTCAAATTATACCTACCTCACATATTTTCAAAGTTAAAAAACCATGGATCCCAGCAATGACTGATAACAAAAAATGGAATGTAAAACACATTGAAGACCAATACTGAAACAAGATGTTGAGAGAACGAAAAGCCATGATTGTAAGCTATAGATGATAGACATGGAGTAGTCTTTCAACACAGTGNGCAAAGAATATAATCAATCTGATTTCAATGTTGACCATCTGGTGATGTCTATGTGCAGAGTCTTTTCTTCTGTTGTTGGAAGAGGGTGTTTGCTATAACCAGTGCATTTTCTTGGCAAAACTCTATTAGTCTTTGCCCTGCTTCATTCTGCATTCCAAGGCCAGATTTGCATGTTACTCCAGGTTTTTCTTGGCTTCCTACTTTTGCATTCTAGTCCCCTATAATGAAAAAGACATCTTTTGGGAGTGTTTGTTCTGAAAGGCCTTGTAGGTCTTCATAGAACGGTTCAACTTCAGCTTCTTCAGCAATACTAGGTGGGGCATAGACTTGGATTACAATGATACTGAATGGTTTGCCTGGGAAACGAACAGAGATCATTCTGTTGTTTTTGAGATTGTATCCAAGTACTGCATTTCAGACTTTTTTGTTGACCATGATGGCTACTCCATTTTTTCTGAGGGATTCCTGCCCACAGTAGTAGATATAATGGTCATCTGAGTTAAATTCACCCATTCCAGTCTATTTTAGTTCGCTGATTCCTAGAATGTCGACGTTCACCCTTGCCATCTGTTTGACCACTTCCTATTAGCCTTGATTCATGGACCTGACATTCCAGATTCCTATGCAGTATTGCTCTTTACAGCATTGGACCTTGCTTCTATCACCAGTCACATCCACAGCTGGGTATTGCTTTTGCTTTGGCTTCATCCCTTCATTCTTTCTAGCATTATTTCTCCACTGATCTCCAGTAGCATATTGGGCACCTACTGACCTGGGGAGTTCCTCTTTCAGTATCCTATCATTTTGCCTTTTCATACTGTTCATGAGGTTCTCAAGGCAAGAATACTGAAGAGGTTTGCCATTCCCTTCTCCAGTGGACCACGTACTGTCAGACTTCTCCATCATGACCCGTCTGTCTTGGGTTGCCCCGTGGGCATGGCTTGGTTTCACTGGGTTAGACAAGGCTGTGGTCCTAGTGTGATTAGATTGACTAGTTTTCTGTGAGTATGGTTTCAGTGTGTCTGCCCTCTGATGCCCTCTTGCAACACCTACCATCTTACCTGGGTTTCTCTTACCTTGGGCATGCGGTATCTCTTCACATCTGCTCCAGCAAAGCGCAGTTGCTGCTCCTTACCTTGGATGAGGGTTATCTCCTTACCACCGCCCTTCCTGACCTTCAGAATGGGATAGCTCCTCTAGGCCCTCCTCCACCCTCACAGCCACTGCTCCTCGGGTTGCTCCACCCGGCCACCACCCCTGGTCTCGGGCACCGCTCCTGGCCTCCAGCATGGTATAGCTCCTCAGGGCCACTGCCCCTGGCCTTGGGCAAGAGGTGGCTTCTCCCAGCTACCCCAACCTCAGACGCGGGGTGTCTCCTCCCAGCTGCCGCCCTTGGCCTTGGACTTGGGTAGCTCCTCTTGGTCGTTCCTGTGCCATCGCAGCCTGGCCCTTTCAGCCACTGCCCCTGACCTCGGACATGGGGTAACTCCTCTTGGCCACACTTAGTGCGCTGGGTCTGGGGTGGATAATCATTCCCTTCTCCAGGGGATCTTCCCAACCCAGGGATTAAACCTGTATATCTCTTGCATCTCCTGCATTGCAGGCAGGTTTTTTACCTGCTTAAGCATTGGAGAAGCCCATGGATTTTTCCCCAAACCTCAGATTATCTCCCTCCACTCCTTTCACAGACTATAAAATGAAAATTTAGAAATACATATTCCCTTACTTACCTCACAGTGTGACAGAGTCTTACTGTTTAGTGAGCCCAAACTGGTTTTTTACCAACTTTTTTTCTAACAAAGTTGTACTGCCTCTTATGTTCATCAAAACAAGATTCAACTGGGAATAGGTAATGCTAAGATTACAAAAAATATCTCTAAGCATCTCCTGGGAAATCACAGACTTACTCCTCAGATTTAGAGCAGTCCCTGGGGGCATATATGTAGCTTTCTGTCAAATGCAACAAGTCTTTCACCAGTCAAATTATACCTACCTCACATATTTTCAAAGTTAAAAAATCATGGATCCCAGCAATGACTGATAACAAAAAATGGAATGTAAAACACATTGAAGACCAATACTGAAACAAGATGTTGAGAGAACGAAAAGCCATGATTGTAAGCTATAGATGATAGACATGGAGTAGTCTTTCAACACAGTGTTAAATGACTGATAATTTATATGGGCAAAAAACTCTTTTTACAGGAATAACCAAACTGTTATCTAATTATCACTGACATCTTGATACCATACAAAACTGGTATGTTGTGCCCTTTAAAAGAAGAAACATAATATTTCAGAACATACCATAAACTTAATCACTCCATAAAATATTTACATAACGATATATATAGTGCAAAGAAGGAAAGATGGTTTGCAAAATATAGTATAGTTCACATATTTGTCTTGGAAAAAATATCTTCCCTTAGCCCTTTCCTGTAACTGAGTTTGAATGCAAAGTAAGACATTCTTAATAAATACTTTATGTCCTTCAGAATGTTTTAGTGATGATTTCTGTGGTTTTGGGAGGAAACTATATAAAATGCATTTGCTAGGATGAATTATTTTCATCGTTTTGGTTATTCAGAACATTTTGGTAAATTAATGAAATTTAAAGAAAAGAATGTGTTCAAAGTTAGTCCTCTCATGTAGTATATATTTTTAAAGTGTTATGCATAATCTTTGTAGTTTCTAAAAGAATATAATTTTATAAGTNCATCGTTTTGGTTATTCAGAACATTTTGGTAAATTAATGAAATTTAAAGAAAAGAATGTGTTCAAAGTTAGTCCTCTCATGTAGTATATATTTTTAAAGTGTTATGCATAATCTTTGTAGTTTCTAAAAGAATTTAATTTTATAAATTTAAAGATAAAAACCAGAAACTTAGAAATGAAATTTACCAAAATCATCATAGAGAGGTGGGATTCTGAATGAAGCCTCTCCTAGTTATGATACACTGAAGTCCTAGAGCAGTGTCAGAGAGCATTTCTTTGGGGTGAGCATTTCTCTTTTATGGGAAAGTGTCTCATGATGTATAATTCTCTGTCAACTTGTCTAGGCTATGGTACCCAGATATTTGACCAAACACTGGTCTCAATATTGCTGTAAGGGTGTTTTTTAATGTGAGATTAACATTTAACTCAGTAGACTTTGAGTAAATTGGATTGCTCTTCACAAAATGTGAATGGACCAATCAATTAAAGACCTTAAGAGAAAAAAACACCAGCGCTCCCAAAGAGAGAATTCTGCCTGTAGTCCACATATAAAAATTAAGCTACTGAAAATCTCTTTGAAACTGATGCGTACAAAGGCACAGAAATTATATAAGTCCCTTAAAACATAAGAATTATTTGGTCAATATAAAATTTAAATGCCTATGAAGTTACCTGCTTGAGTTATTCTTATCCAGTGACTCTTTGGCAAAATTTCACTTATGCATAAATATTTCTCTGGAAATACATATTTAGATGAGAAAGTATTTCAGACTTGCAGCTCCAAAAGAATTTCATGGACTTTGTACATAAGATAAAACTTTCAAAGTGGATAGATTTCACTAACCTGAATGCCATTATAAAAGTTGACTCAAGTATAATATTTTATACTTGAGTATAAAATTGTGTGAATGTGAAATAAAAAGTGTTTTAATATAAATCTGATGTTATATAGGTGGTTCAGACTATATGAAAAAGTAAAATATCCACACACAATATTCTTGACATAACCTGTTTCATCCCTCTTCCAGCCCTGTCTATGCTCCATTAAAGCCACCACACTTCTACCTGTAAACACAGTTCCTGGACAACATTCTCTATTAAAAAGACCAAATCAAGGGGGCGGTCCTAAGATGGCAGAGGAATAGGACAGGGAGACCACTTTCTCCCCCACAAACTCATCAAAAAAATATTTAACCGCTGAGTAAATTCCACAAAACAACTTCTGAAAGCTGGCAGAGGACATCAGGCACCCAAAAATCAGCCTGTTGTCCTCAAAAGGAGGTAGGAAAAAATATAAAAGACAAAAGAAAAAGAGAGAGAGAGAGAGAGAGAGACAAAAGAGATACAGATTGAGCTCTGTCCTGGGAAGGAAGTCTTAAAAAGAGAGAAGTTTCCAAACACCAGGAAACACTCTCACTGCCAAGTCTGTGGCAAGCCTTGGAAGCACAGAGGACAACATAACAGGGAGGAAAAATAAATAAATAATTAAAACCCACAAATTACGTGCCCAGTGGTAACTCCCCCAGCAGAGAAGCAGTGCAGACACCTGAACCCACCACTAGCAAGCGGGGACTGGGCAGGGAGGTTCAGGCTGCATTGCTTAGAGTAAGGATCTGGTCTTAATGCCCCAAGGGCAATCTGAGTGAACTTACTTGGGCTTCCAAACCAGACTGTGGGATAGCTACCATGCAAAAAGCTCTAAGACACCGCCAGGCCTGCACACAGAACAAAGGACTTAACAGAACGAGCTGGCTGCAGACTATCCCCCTCCGGTGACAGGCAGCCATAGCTGGAAGTGGGCAATCGCAGTCCCAGAGAGACATTATTTACCAAGCTGCAAGCAGGCTTCTTTGCTAACTAAGACTTCTTGGGGTTCTGGACAGTTAATATCTGCCTGAGAAGGTGTGCCAGTTGTACACCCAGAAAACTGAGTGGCAAGGATGGAGNAGGACTAAACAGAACGAGCTGGCTGCAGACCATCCCCCTCCGGTGACAGGCAGCCATAGCTGGAAGTGGGCAATCGCAGCCCCAGAGAGACATTATTTACCAAGCTTCAAGCAGGCTTCTTTGCTAACTAAGACTTCTTGGGGTTCTGGACAGTCAACATCTGCCTGAGAAGGTGTGCCAGTTGTACACCCAGAAAACTGAGTGGCAAGGATGGGGGAGGCAGTAAGTCACAGCAACTGCACTCACCAAACACCTCATCACCTGAGCTGCTCGGTCCTGGGAAGGGCACAAAACGCAGGCCCAACCGAGTTTGCACCACTGAGGAACTACCTGAGTGCCTGAACCTGAGCGGCTTAGACCTGGGAGGTGCATGCAGCCCAGGGCCGGCCTCGGACGGTTCCCAGCAGAGCAACCTAGAGCCTGAGCAGTGTGGGCAGGGAGGGCACATGCACCGTAAGTGGGGGCAGGCCCAGTGTGGCTAAGGAACTGCGAGCACACACCAGTGCTATTTGTTTGCAGCATCCCTCCCTCCCCACAGTGCAACTGAACAAGTGAGCTTACAAAAATTGTCTACCACCGCCCCCTTTATGTCAGGGCAGAAATCAGACACTGAAGAGACCAAAAACAGAAGAAGCTAAAACAGAGGGAACTGNAGAGCAACCTAGAGCCTGAGCAGTGTGGGCAGGGAGGGCACATGCACCGTAAGTGGGGGCAGGCCCAGTGTGGCTAAGGAGCTGTGAGCACACACCAGTGTTATTTGTTTGCAGCATCCCTCCCTCCCCACAGCGCAACTGAACAAGTGAGCCTACAAAAATTGTCCACCACCGCCCCCTTTGTGTCAGGGCAGAAATCAGACACTGAAGAGACCAAAAACAGAAGAAGCTAAAACAGAGGGAACTGCCTTGGAAGGTGTAATAGATTAAAACCCTGTCATTAGTACCGACNGTGCAACTGAACAAGTGAGCTTACAAAAATTGTCTACCACCGCCCCCTTTATGTCAGGGCAGAAATCAGACACTGAAGAGACCAAAAACAGAAGAAGCTAAAACAGAGGGAACTGCCTTGGAAGTGACAGGTGTAATAGATTAAAACCCTGTCATTAGTACCGACTACATAGGAAGGGGCCTATAGATCTTGAGAAGCCAGACCAAGGAACTATCCGAAAATGAACTGACCCCACAATACCCAAAACAACACCAGAGAAAGTCCTAGATATATTTTTACTATTTTTATGATCATTCTCTTTTTTTTTAATTTTAAGTCCTCAATTACTCCTTTAATTTTCACTTTTATAACCTACTATTACTTTGCAAAAAAAAAAAAAAAGACCCTATTTTTTAAAGCAAACCATATATTTTTTAATATAATTTTTGTGACTTTTTTCTTTCTTTCTTTTCTTCTTTTCTTTAATATTATACTTTTGAAATTCCAAACTCTACTCTAGATTTTCAATCTTTGCTTTATTGTATTTGTTATCAATTTTGTACCTTTAAGAACCCAATCTTCAGTACCCATTTTTATTTGGGAGCAAGATTACTGGCTTGACTGCTCTCCCCTTTAGGACTCTCCTTTTTCTCCACCAGGTAGCCTGTGTCTCCTCCCTACCCCCTCTCTTCTCTACCCAACTCTGTGAATCTCTGTGTGTTCCAAACAGTGGAGAACACTTAAGGAACTGATTAATGGCTGGATCTGTCTCTCTTCTTTTGATTTCCCCCTTTTATCCTCCTGGCCACCTCTGTCTCCTTCCTCCCTCTTCTCTGTGTAACTCCATGAACATCTCTGAGCGGTCCAGTTGCAGAGTGCACATAAGGAAGTGATTACTATCTAGCTTGCTCTCTCCTCTATTGATTCTACCTCATCTCATTTGGGTCACCTCTAACTCCCTCCTCCCTCTTCTGCACGTAACTCTCTGAACCTCTCTGGGTATCCCTCACTGTGGAGAAACGTTTCATCTTTAACCTAGATGTTTTATCAATGGTGCTGTATAGAAGGAGAAGTCTTGAGACTACTATAAAAATAAGACTGAAAAACAGAAGCAGGAGGCTTAAGTCCAAATCCTGAGAACAAAGGAGAACTCCTGACTCCAGGGAACATTAATTGATAGGAGCTTATCAAATGCCTCCATACCTACACTGAAACCAAATATCACCCAAGGGCCAACAAGTTCCAGAACAAGACATACCATGCAAATTCTCCAGCAACACAGGAATACAGCCCTGTGCTCCAATATACAGGCTGCCCAAAGTTACTTCAAAACCAGTAACATCTCATAATTCATTACTGGATACTTCATTGCACTCCAGAGAGAAGAAATCCAGCTCCACCCACCAGAACACCGACACAAGCTTCCCTAACCAAGAAACCTTGACAGGCCACCTGTACAACCCTACCCACAGTGAGGAAACTCCACAATAAAGAGAACTCCACAAACTGCCAGAATACAGAAAGGCCACCCCAAACTCAGCNAGACAGAAAAAAATGGGGACAATTTCTAACCTCAATTAGAAAATCTACAAAATAAGGTTCGTTAATTGGATATTTAATTATGAAGAATGAAGACAACATTTTAAATTGTATGCATAATATCTGAAATGCATGATTGGTTAATATTTAAAAGGCAGGTGTTTAGGGAACTTTATAATGACTTTTTAATTTTCTGGAAAAAGAATCTTTCCTCTACATGTAAATTTTCTCCCTTGTATATTAAATGTCTGTAAATGTATTCAGAATGCATTTGGCATCGACTTAAGGAACTGCTTTTATTGTATATTAATTGCTGTTTCCAAAAGTAATATTCCAAGGAATAATTGTTCCTTCAGTTTACAAATAGATGTACTGTAAAAGTGCTTTATTTTCAATTAAATTGAAAGAGTGTTGGGTTATTCTCAACTAACAAGGATTTTTTTTTTTTTTTAATGCAAGGCTGCTGAGGACTTTTACTATGCAAATATGTGTTTATATTCTTCAAGAAAAAGGTATGTTAAACAATGTTCCCCAAACTAATTGGACCACAGGATCCTTTTTCTTTTTTCCATTATTCAATGAATGGTCAGCATTCACCAGAACTGATATTCCTCAAAGCATGGCTTGGAAGACCCTGCACATTCTTTGGTAGAATTCCTATGACCAAAATGATACTCAACAGATAGAGAACTCATGAGATTTAGAGAGGGAAGTAATCCTAGTTGTTGTTCAGTCTCAGGCATGTCAGACTCTTTGTGACACCATGAACTGCAACACGTCAGGCTTCCCTGTTCTTCACTATCTCTGGCAGTTTGCTCAAACTCATGTCCATTGAGTCAGTGATGCCATCCAACCATCGTATGCTCTGTTGCCCTCTTCTCCTCTTGCCCTCAATCTTCCCCAGCATTAGGGAATCTTAGAGGCCACTTGGAGAAAGCAATGGCACCCCACTCCAGTACTCTTGCCTGGAAAATCCCATGGACAGAGGAGCTTGGTAGGCTGCAGTCCATGGGGTCGCTAAGAGTCGGACATGACTGAGCAACTTCACTTTCATTTTTCACTTTCATGCATTGGAGAAGGAAATGGCAACCCACTCCAGTGTTCTTGCCTGGAGAATCCCAGGGATGGGGGAGCCTGGTGGGCTGCCATCTATGGGGTTACACAGAGTCAGACACGACTGAAGCGACTTAGCAGCAGAAGAGGCCACTTATTACAACCTCCATGCCAAGATCATCTCAATAGCACTCCTGGCAGGTGGACATCCATGTCTTATTTTAAATCTTTATTCCATGATACTACATTCTGTCTGTCCTACCTATTCTTAATAAATTCTTCCATTTTTAAGCCCACATATAACTCATTGGTCCCCACTCTGTTTGCTCCCTCCTCTTCATGACAATTCCTCAGATATTTGAAGACAATTTACATGTCCTCTACTACATCCTCTCTTCTAGGTAAGCAGACCTGGTTCTTTTCAAAGTAAATTTTTATTTGAGTATAGATATGTTACAATATTGTATTAGTTTTTACTGTATAGCAAAGTAAATCAGTTATATGAATATGTAATCCCTTCTTCTTTGGATTTCCTTCCCATCTAGGTCAGCACTGAGTAGAGTTCCCTGAGCTAAACAGTAAGTTCTCATTAGTCATCTATTTTATACATAGTATGAATCGTGTATATATGTCAACCCCAGTCTCCAAATTCATCCTACCCTCTCTTTCCCCACTTGGTAAGTAGATTTTATTCTTACAAATCTACCATGAAGACACAATCAGACTCTTCCTTGTATCAGCAGCCCTTCCCTGTGTGCACTAGAACTGAACTGAACACAATTGTTCAACTCTTCCTACTGAAGTTTGGACATCCTTCAATGTTAATTCTTATCATTAGGCTAAGTTTATTTTCATAGAAGTATTTTGTTTGCTGCTATCAAACTTGCTTTTGGATAAGGAAAAGTAAAAGATTTTCCTGTCTCTGCCTGCACAATGAAATTTCTGCTGGTTTGTTGGTAATCCTTTCTCATTGTAGTCAGGGGGAATCCCATTTTATAAACTGCCTTAAAATGCAACTTTCTACCCCTCTGCAATGACTGAATTATTTGTGAGTTTCAAAAAGACAGGCACATACATGTGTATATACGTATATCTAAAAAAGCTGGAGACTTCCCTGGAAGTCCAGTGGTTAAGACTCCATGCTTCCACTGCAGGGGCGACAGGAGGAATTGGGGCACATGTTCAGTGCTTGGTTGGGTAAATAATATCAAGCATGCTATTTGACCAAAAAAAAAAAAAAAGAAAGAAAGAAACAAGAAATGTCTTGATTGGAATAAAAATGAAAATACAACACAATATCAACTTTTAAATTACATAGAAAAAGTAACAAAAATAAATAAATACAAAATTAAAAAGCTGATTTTTGGTGCTAAATTATTTGCCAACTTTGTGTGTGTAAAACAAAAAGTATATATTTTACATATGCATAGGTATATACTTGTGTATATATATATATATATATATATGTTTGTACATATATGTGTATGTATATATATTTTGAATTCAAAAAGAAAATGAAGAAATAAATATTTAAATAAAGAAGTTCCTATTGTTAAAACAGGACTCAAGTTCTAAATTTCAATTTGATTTTCCCTTTCTCTCCTGCCCCCACCTAAAAGAAGTCTGAATTTTCATTCACTACTAGGAATAGTCAGAGCTGTCAATGGAAACTATAGAGTGTTATTTATAGGACTTAAAGGATAAAAAAAAATTCTTTAGATGAGGGCTAAGCTATTTGCAGAAGCTGCAAAAATTTACTCAATATTATATCACCAAATAATTATTTCTTCTATGTCCTTATAAATCTTCCTTGTGGAAGAAAAAAAAAAAAAAAGAGTTAATGAGATTGTGGTGTTGCAGGAGTAGTGCTGAAACAATGTAGGTAAACGTGCAGAGAAATTAGTTCTGAAGTGTGGGATAATTGTAGAAAGCCCTGGGCAAAAAACAAAATATAAATGTGCAGGAGTCATAGCACACAGTGTCTTCACTTGTCTTTGTTAGTGCAAGTGAAAAGGTTAATGCCGTTCAGTTCCATCAACACAAAGTGAAGAACTGTGGCA